>OZ025253.1:8241789-8471737 GCA_964019135.1 Arenicola marina | reverse complement strand
GTCCCCTTATTCTAGCACGAAATTACCCATCTAAGTGGGTTAAGGGATATGGGCAGAGGGGGGGGGGACAGGCTGTCACGGTGTAACATGACCAGGCGTCCCCCCATGACAGCGTGTCCCCCCATAACTAGTGTCCTCCTTTGCGCGTATACATTAGAACTGCAGGGGGGACACGCTGTCATGGGGGACGGCTGGTCATGCTACACCGTGACAGCATGTCCTCCCCCCGTCCATGTCCTTCAACCCACATAGATCGCTAATCTCGTGCTATAGTAAGGGGGTATCTGGTCATATCTATGTTCAACCCATGGCAACATGTCCCCCCATAACTAGTGTCCTTATTTGCACGTATACATTAAAATTGCAGGGGAGACACCCTGTCATGGGGGGACTTAGTCGGTCTGTGAGTTCGCGGTTCGCTTGTATCGATGCTGGCTATGGACTATGACTTCGGACGATCCTAAATGACTGATTTGATCAAGTTAAACATTCTGTCTCTAAATGTTAGGGGCATAAATGCAAATAGAAAACGAAGAGCTCTATTCACTTGGTGTGAAGAAAATAACATTGACATTTTATGTCTTCAAGAAACTTTTTTAACCGCCAGCAAGTGTTACAAGTTTAATGACTTTAACGGTGAATGTTACGCTTCTCCTGCAAAATCTGTAAATTCCTGTGGCGTGGCAATCCTCATTCGAAAGTCCGTAGACTTCGAATTACTCAGCGAGTCGCATGATAAAGAGGGTCGGCAAGTTACTGTAAAGATAAATGTTAACGGCTGTCACTTAAATGTCATAAACATGTACGCGCCTAACTCAGAGAAAACGAGGAATGATTTTTTTCGAGCGTCTGAAAAGTATATCAAGCGAAACATTGATATGGGTACTCATACTATATTATGTGGTGATATGAACTGTGGTGTGTGTGTGTTGGATAGAGAGAACGGTAAGTTGGATGGATCCCGTATATTTTTGCTACGCTTAGTAAAGTCGCTCGATGTGTCTGACGCATGGAGGAAATTGTACGGAGATAAAAGGATATACACATACTATGACAGAATAAGCCAAATGGGCAGTCGTATTGACTATATCTTTCTCTCATCGATACTATGTAATATCTTAACAAATTGCAAGATCCTTAAAATTGCAAATATTCCCGATCATAAGGCAGTAATATGCACAGTAGAGTCACAACTGCGACGTGGACCAGGATATTGGAAGTTAAACACGTCACTTCTGTCGGACCGCGAATATATATCTAGTGTACTGCGTGTGATAGAGGAGACCACGGTGATATATAAAGGAGTAGTGAATGCGTGCAGCCTGTGGGACATGTGTAAACTACGCCTTAAGGAGTTCTTTATCGAATATTCTATCAGGCGTAAACATAGAGGAGTTAAGAAAATGAATAATCTATCAATAGAGATAAATAAATGTGAGGAGGCATTGCATGGAAGCCTTGGGGATGATCGAAATGCTTTGTACGCATTAAAGAAAAGCCTTGAAAACGAGATGGAAAAGAGTTACAGTATGGCAGCAAAGGGAGCACAGATCAGAGCGAGGGCCAAGTATGTAGAGCACGGAGAGAGAAATACAAAATACTTCTTGGGATTAGAGAAACGGAGACAATGTAATAATACGATATATAGGTGCAAAGATAGTGTAGGCAATGTAGTTACAGGTACAGATGCCATCCTTGGTGCGGTAACAGACTACTATAAAGTCCTGTTCGCGTCTAATAATGTGAGTAATTGTGAGATTGTCGCATATCTGAATCGGGTGGAAGATAAGATCCCAAAAATTAATACGAGTAGTTGCGAGGGTATGATTACGCTAAATGAATGCCAACACGCTGTAAATACCATGAAAAAAAATAAGAGCCCTGGCCTAGACGGTCTTCCCAACTGAAAAATTATCGGCCAATAAGCCTCACAAATGTTGACTACCGGATACTCGCGTTTGTTATGGCGGCAAGGCTGCAGAAGGTAATTGATAAACTTGTTGGTCCCCAACAGACGGCTTATATTAAAGGGCGTTTTATTGGCCAAAATATTAGACAAATTCTAGACATAACAGAATATATAAATGTAAATAATGCGGATGGTGTATTGCTCCTTATCGACTTCCAGAAAGCCTTTGACTCACTAGAATGGCCCTTTATGTTTGGAACCCTGACCAAATTTGGTTTTGGAGAAGACTTTATTAATTGGATAAAAATCCTATATAATAACCCAACTGTAACTCTAAAAGTAAATGGATGGCTCACTGAAGAATTTGTTGCATGTAGAGGTATCCGTCAGGGATGCCCAGTATCGGCATTGCTTTTTATCCTATGCGTGGAGACACTAGCTATAGATATTATGTAAGCGCATGATTTGATCGGTATTGTGGTAGCAAGTCAGGGTCAATCGACTGAGTATAGGTTGTCGCAACTGGCGGATGATCTCACTTTGCTTCTGAAAAACACGACGTATATTACTAAAGCACTGCAAGTGGTAAGCGACTTTGGTAGAGTTTCAGGGCTGCGATTAAATGAGGACAAAACTCAGGGAGTACTTCTGGGCAGGCAAAAGTCTTGTGTGAAGCCAACCAGCAGGATAAAATGGGTTAAAGGAACTTTTAAATTTCTAGGTGTCCATATTGGTGAATCTAAAGAGATCATAGACAAACTTAACTGGGAAAACAAACTGGCTAAAATGCAAAGACTTCTTGATAATTGGAGAATAAGACATGTAACTCTCTTAGGGAGGATTAATATTGTGAAGATTCTAGCTCTACCAGTGATAACCTATCTGGCGACAGTCATAGGATGCTCAAAAGATATAACCAAGGCAATTGAGGTGATGTTTTTTAAGTTCGTTTGGAGAGGGGTGGATCGAGTAAACTAACGCACACTGATATCTCCGAAAGCGAAAGGAGGTCTTGAAATGGTCGATGTGGAATCAAGATTTCAGGCTATTAAAGCATCATGGGTTCCAAGGCTACTAGCTGGCGGTGATTGGGCGAGTCTTCCCAAAAGCTACCTGACCGTTCACCCGTCACTGCTGCTCAGCGATATGAACTTCCAAAACGAAGATGAGTTCCCCTATCTGAATCATGTTCCGACGTTCTATAGAGAAGTCATTTTGGCGTATAATAGGGCAAAGAATAATATCAAGCCAACTAATATGGAAATGTTAAGAAATCAGGTTTTGTGGGGAAACCGGTTTTTAACGTATGAAGGTACTGGGAAACCTAAACGCAAGAGGAAGCGCTGTTTATTTAGCAAACGATGGATTTCATCAGGTATCATTTTTGTGAAGTATGTTCTTTTGCGGGAAGGGTGTTTTAAGATACATGAAATCCTTAGTATTTTGAAAGATAAATCAGACCACTATATAGTCGAAGCACAAGTAAAGGAAGCACTCAAACCATATATGAGAGCATCAAATAGCGTACTATCCTTAACCGAAGACTTGCAGTCGCAACCGATATTAAGTTATACAAAAACAAGAGAATTCTATCGTTATTATATTGATCAGAAATTTATTAACCCAGTTGTTGAACAAAGATGGCGGGATGATCTGCAGATGCCTGACCATGACTTTTCTAGCTTCTACAGGAGTCGAATCTTAGGTATTAGTGACCCTTTTATCGCAGAGTTTAATTTTAAATGTTTCAATCGGTATCTGCCATGTGGTTCTAACCTATTTAAATGGAACAAACGGGAGCACAATAGATGTAATTTGTGTAAAGTGACTCACACCGTAAGACATATGATATTTGAATGCAACCAGGCAAAGGCAGTGTGGACTACATTGGGTGATGTTTTACATATCGAAGACATTGAAGAAAAATTCATATTTGGGTTCACTCAGAATAAGTCAATTAATCAACTTATTGTGTCACTTGTGTCATATTGCATTTATAAATATTGGCTGTTACTAGAAAGCAAAAATAGTAAAAAAAGTATTAATCAAGTTATAGTATATTACCTACAGCGAAATAGTGAAATATACAAATTGACGAAACTCGAAGAACATTGCTCAGATATTGAGTCAGTAATTAATGCGTTACCGGTAGATTGATGTTGTTATTTTATCTGCGTGTATGTACTTTAGATAAAAATTGATCAATAAAAGAAAAAAAAAAAAAAAAAAAAAATTGGGGACGGCTGGTCATGTTACACCGTGACAGCATGTCCCCCCCCCCCCCTGCCGATGTCCCTTAACCCATATAGAACCGCAATCTCGTGCTAAAATAAGGAGACATCTTGTCATAGCTATAATCAACCCATGACGACACGTCCACCCCCCCCCCCTTCCGGGGTCTCTTAACCCACCGGGATGTGCGGTCCAATGCTAAACTAAGGGGACATTTGGTCATGGCTGTATATTAACCCGTGACAGGATGTCCCCCCCCCCCTCCCCATGTATCTTAAAATATATTCAGCCCATGACAATGTGTCCCCCCATAACTAGTGCCCTAATATGCGCGCATACATAAAAATTGCAGGGGGGACACGCTGTCATGGGGGGACACCTGGTCATGTTACACCGTGACAGCATGTCCCCCCCCCCCTGCCCATATCCCTTAACCCATTTAGATGGGTAATTTCGTGCTAGAATAAGGGGACATGTGGTCATCGCTATAATCAACCCATGACGACACGTCCCCCCCCCGCCGCCTTCCGGGTTCCCTTAACCCACTGGGATGTGTGGTCCAATGCTAAACTAAGGGGACATTTGGTCATGGCTGTATATTCCCGTGACAGGATGTTCCCCCCCCCCCCTCCCCATGTCCCTTAACCCACATTTATCGGTAAGCCCGTGCTAAGCTAAGGGGACATCTGATCATAGCTATAATTAACCCATGACAACGTGTCCCCCCCTCTCTCTATCCCTTAACCCACCTGGATCAGTGATCCAATGCTAAACTAAGGGGACACCTGGTCATGCCTGTATTTTAACCCGTGACAGCATGTCCCCCCCCCCCCCTGCCGATGTCCCTTAACCCATATAGAACCGCAATCTCGTGCTTGTCATAGCTATAATCAACCCATGACGACATGTCCCCCCCCCCTTCCGGGGTCCCTTAACCCACCGGGATGTGCGGTCCAATGCTAAACTAAGGGGACATTTGGTCATGGCTGTATATTAACCCGTGACAGCATGTCCCCACCCCCCCTCCGTATGTCCCTTATCCCACGTAAATGGGTGATCTCATGCTAGGCTAAAGGCTCTGGTCATAGCTATATTCAACCCATGACAACATGCCCACCCCCACCCCCACCCCCATGTCCGCTCAAGGTATATTCAGCCCATGACAATGTGTCCCTCTCATAACTAGTGACCTCTTCCGCGCGTATACCCGAACTGCAGGGGAGACACGCTGTCATGGGGGGACAGCTGGTCATGTTACACCGGCCCTCCCATTGCACAGTTGGTCGAAAAAATGCTTTGTTGCAATGAGCTTTACAACGTATTGCATCGTGTGAACAAGGCATAATAACCCATACAATCTAGGTGTAGATAATATGGTTCGAGCTATCAGTTTTATCCGGCGGCACGAAACCAATGTTTCTCGAAAAAAGATGTTATGTTAACTGTAGCTCATTTGTTGTAATCTATGGCAAAAATAATAAGGAAAAAAGACAATAAACGTTTTGAGTCGTCAGTATATATATATCCGATGACTTCGCTGCCAGTTGACCATGCTTGCCGGGGCCAAGCAGTCTGCCGTCCTCGGTGCGTCTGCCATGTTCATCTCCCTCTGCAGCCTGAACACAGGAGTCATGCAGGTATGTGCGGCCACGCAATGCTGTCCTAACATGGCGTACCGTGTCCGGCTAACCGAATATCAAATCTCACAATAGTGATATAAATATATCGTTTGTCGCTTCGGGTGGTAATGGTCGTTCTTCCGTGTTCTATTCTTTCAGCATAGCTCACGTGTTACTTACGCTTACCATTCACTGCCGTAATGTATGAAGGCCCATCGTCCATTTTATAACCCACTAAATGGGTTTTAATAGTGAGTCCTACGTGAGCTATGTTGAAACAATGGTTCATGCTGACGTGGAAAACGACAAAGATGGAAAAAACTGTAGTAATAATTGCAATATATATACTTGCGTAACCGCTCATAATAATTGCAATATCACAATTGTACACACCGTAGTAATTAATTGCAATATCATAATGGTACAGGCCGTCATAAATGCAATGTCACAATTGTACAAACCGTAGTAGTAATTGCAACATTATACTTGTATACACCGTCATAATAATTGCAATATCATAATTGTGCAAACCGTAGTAATTCCTTGCAATAACATAATGGTAAAGGCCGTCATAATAACTGCAATATCATGATTGTACAAACCTTAGTAAAATTGCAATATTACACTTGCACAAATCTTAGTAATAATTGCAATATTATTCTTGTACAAACCTTAGTAATAATTGCAATATTATACTTGAACAAACCTTAGTAAAAATTGCACTATTATGCTTGTAGTAGTGACTTGTAGCAGTCGTGATACTCTGTTATTTGCATGCATTGTCGCCAGGCGGCGTACGACGCCAGGGTCAGCAGACAGACGTGTTTCTATGTGTACGCCGGGCTGACAGGCATCCATCTGCTGGATACACTGTTCCTGACGCCGTCATACAAGGTCACAGAGGCAGGGGCTGTCATTCTGGGTACGAACTGGTGGGGTAAATGTGGACAGACGCCACCAGTACTTAAATATTTACCAAAAATTTACAAAAATTCATTCTTCCGACAACTATTTTGACGCGAAATTATCTTTGTTAATTAAATAGTAAACACGAACAGAATGCGGACATATTTGACTGCACTATTTTGAATTTATATATCTTGTGCGATCCACGTGCGACTTGCAACCGTTTCCTGTGTTCCAAATATTATATCTATCGAGCCGAAACCAATATATCACTGCAGTAATTACTGGATAGCGATGTTGATTTTCTGTTACACACAAACAAAAATCGAATTTAAATGTCATACTGACTGTGTCTAATATCATTAAATAAAATGGAGTGATATAAACATAATGTATATCTCCTGGTGGTCTAACATAACCCATAAATGCTGTGCGAAGAAGCAAATACATGCACCACATAATCTCTGTATAAACGGTAAGAGGTTTTTATTCGCATTGAGTTTATATGGATATAATGCAAGCACTGGTGCCATGTTTAGCAATTACTGCATGATGCGGCAACTTCTGGCAACAATTGTTTAAAACGTCGGGGGCAGAGGCGTGATAGGCCACGCTTCCAGATATATGACATACTATATATACATGTAATATATCTTTTTATTTCATTCACAACAGTACCACGTGATCAACCAGGTGTCGACAAGGATATTTCTTTGGACAGCGGTTGTTTATCTCAGGACGAGCCGAGGGCAATCTCATCCAGTTTCGAAATGGTTGCCGTGGAGACGTCGCCGCGCGTCGACACTGACGTCACATCCTGTGAAGTTAGTCCCCATGGACTCTCCTTCAAACAGATTGTAGTGTCCGCCTTATTCATCAACCACTTGATATGGTTCTCCTTCAACCAGACAAACTACTGGTTCACTCTCGGCAGCTTTTATCCTTGGATTAGCTACGTCACACATTACAGATTAGCAGAAGGTAATGTAACAACCAGGGAGAGGTAGGGACCGGGGGCGGGCCTTAACATCCAATATTCGTCCTTGGCATAATGCAGACACGTATCCCAGTACTCCATGAAGTACATATTTATTTTAATATCGTATTTGATTCATTTTGACATATGGCTTATGAAATTGATAGTATTTCGTACCACCCGTAAAACAATGTTACATTTGGCAAATTGCAATTTCCCTCAATACATACGAGACTTTGTTTGTTGGAATATCGATATTTAAGACGAAAATTCATAGTTTCATTTTACGTCGGTGTGTTCGTATGTCTGTAACGTAGCACATTATCTGTCCAACGCCTTAAGATATCGACTTCTAAATTCGCTATAAGATGCGGCATGACCATAGTCAGGCTAAGGTCGTAGATAGGCTATGTAGGTCAAAGGTCAAAGTCACAGAAATTTTATGAAATTTGTTTAACCATTGAAAGATAGAACCAAAACATATGCAATATGTAGCAATGTTAGTGACATCACGTGTGCCAAACGGCATCGAAATCGTCCCAGTAGTTTCGACGCTAAAAGTTAATCACACTTTAACACATGGCCATGAATATAAAGCCTCGATACGCCAAATGACTGGCGGCGCGGTGACGTTTCGGCCTATAGCCCGGTTGATATTGCATGTACATATTTGCATTCTGTACGAAAATGTTCACGTTGCACCTATCATCCCGAGTTTTGTCTTTCTTCTCAAGCTATGCTTAACAATCTCGTCTTGCTCTTCGGTTTTAGTTTCCGCGCAGACTTTGATCTTCCAATATGCCAACTTCATGGTGTTGGTGTCGCCTCTGGTTGGCCTCGCAACAGATGTCATCGTAGCGCGCAGAGAAAAGACTCTACCCGGTAAGCATAGAACTTACAATATGAGTCGGTGATGCAATGACCATCTGGTCAAGATAAAATAAAACTCATTACCTTTGCTACCTAACATTGCACTACCTCTCTGCTCAGTGTATGTAAAATGTATGCAAATGACATGGCCAATGATTGCGTGCAAGAAAATCTTAGTGAAAAGCTCGTCTTATATATCTGAGATTGAAACCCACGGCTGAAAGAGCCTTTTCTCAGAACAACAACTTTACTTCACTACTGTTCAAAAACGTAACAAAGTAAAAACATTGAAGTATAACGTTAACCTGGATGGTCTATCGTTATAAATGTCCGCTTGTTATTCTTTCGTAATATGACATGCTCAATTAGGTCAATGAAAACATAAAAACTCGGAAGAGGATACAACTCATTAAATGTCGGGTTGATCGTCTCTCCTAAGATGACGCAGCAAGCGACTGTGTTAAGGAAGATATAGGCCTGATACCTTCAAAAGACTCTCGAAAAGGTAGGTTACTTTGGATCTGAAAGAAATCACTGATGGGGGTCTTGGAAATCTTATTGACCCTGCAGGCCCCTCTGCCTTCTTCTCACTCTGCTAGGGGCTCTGTTATATCCGTTGCCGACTATTTCCTGTATGCATTCGCATACTGGCCCGTCATCTGGGGCTAGGCTGCGCAAATTGATATAACAAAATGCGCTGCCTATTGCAAGAAATTGTAACTGATTTGACCGTGCAATTATTTTCCAGGAAATTAGAACTGATTTAATCGTACAATTATTGTTCAAGAAATTGTAACTGATTTGACCCTACAATTACTGTTTAAATTATAACTGATTTGACCGTGCCAGGATCTCCACCAAATTAGTAGAAGCTTGCATCTAGCCTAACTATTCGTAGGTGGAGGAAGTGTGCGGGGAGCTCAGGTAGGGTTTCTCGCACTCACTGGCGACTGGAACACCGGCTACAGGAAAACCCCGCGCAGAACTCAGTCTGCGGCTAGAAACTAGCGAAGATTTTTCATTCATCATCACTCATCGTGCAATTTGTAAAGGACTCAGACAGGACTAGGAACGACTGCACTTTCTTCTGCACTTTTCTTTGTCTTCAAAATTTTGCGCTTTAGACTGCATATATCAATAGGTCCTTGGTGCGAATTCGGGCACTGGCCTCTAATCTGAGGCAGGTTTCATCCATTCATCCTTCAATTGTCCCGGGTGGTTCCTTGACCCTGTTTAGCCCTGGGATGCTGAAACATGTCCAAGTTGTTACAGGCACGGCCGGGTTTTTATGGAATGCGGTCAGTGTGTGCCCAGTGCTCATGGCAACGTCACTGGCATCCGCCCTGCTGTCTGTGGCTTCTCTCGTCGGGACAGCCAACGCTGGGATCGCTGTCTCGCTCCTGGTGGCTGTGCTGAAGGGAACCATGTTTACGTCTTACTACATATTTTGCCAGCGCGTGTGAGTGTTACAACAATATATCTGAAGCTGCACAAGCGCTAGACGAGTAACTGTTAAAATAAACGGCAAAATAGGTTACCGTGCGCCCTCAAGTCATTATAGCTCTTGTACCGTTGCATCACTAATACAGTGGAGCAGATAAGATATACTTTACTTACAACACGTCATCGGGATACGTCTACACGGAAGTGTTTATGCTTCAATGTTATCACTATTAAAGTGGAAATAACTGGATCGTGTTGGTTCCAATTTGCAGTTACCCGAAGGAACATTATGGCAAGCTGGTCGGTCTCGGAGCTACCATCGCCAACCTTCTCAATCTGGTCGAAGTGCCAATCTTATACTGGGCGCAGTCCTCCACCCCGCCGTATGTACCGGTAAGTAACTCTATCCCGATAGTGCCCCCTGGTGTTCTCTGGTGGTGCCCTCGGATGGTGCTCTCTGGTGGTCTCCGGATAGTGCCCCCTGGTGTTCTCTGGTTGTGCCCCTTGGTGGTGCTCTCTGGTGGTCTCATGGTGGTGCCCCGTGGTGGTACCCCTGTTGCTCTCTGGTGGTGCCCCCTGGTTGTGCTCTCTGGTGGTCTCCTGGTGGTGCCCCCTGGTGATGCCCCCTGGTGGTGCCCCCTGGTGCTCTCTGGTGGTGCCCCCTGGTGGTGCTCTCTGGTGGTGCCCCCTGGTGCTCTCTGGTGGTGCCCCCTGGTGGTGCTCTCTGGTGGTCTCCTGGTGGCACTTGTGGATATGCTAAGGTGGTGCACGTAGCCATCCATATCGCCATGGCATTATATCTTAAAGAAGGCATATATGTTATAGATTTGCGTATGTTTCAAGTCTAAGACAGGATAGCGCTGAAATAAAGCCATCTGTAACGAGAGAAAACCCTCCGCAGAAATTATCAATGGCGCAATTCTTCAAAGTATTGGGTCGCTGAATGTGCGATTGGTGTGTCTTGGCCCTCCCTGCATGGTGTCACGTATCATGGGCCTCAGCCAAGTGAGCACAAGCATTCTGACGCCGTACGGTTTTCATTACCAAACAAAAATTTTGTCTGATGCGTGTTTCAGGCTCAAGCGTTTCTCTTATGCACCGCAACGCTGACGTTTATACATCCGGTGAGCATCCTCATCAGATATAACGCACGGAAATGATGAGAGGCAACCCTGTACCTGAGAGACATTGAACACACTCTGTGTCTGTGAAAAGATATACATGATGTGGAACCCTATATATTAAGGGAACCAGCTGTTGGACTGTGCACACTTGGATGGTGAATCCTAAGGCCAGACGAGCCAGGCTCACGATCGGCATGGTTCGGTGGACTTAGTCAAGTCAGTATGTCAGTTAAACTCCATTGTTCATGTATGTAACAGTAAAAACAACCAAATCTACTCACTTTTTTTTCAATTTTTTATTGTATAAATCTAACTTGCGGATGGGTAATTATTAAGGTAATATATTGGCTTCGGTTTCAATGGATATAATTATTCGAAATTAAGTTGAAAATCAGATGTAAAACCAGCATGATATTTACATTCGAAATTATATCTATAGTCAAGCGTCGTCACACTGTTCGCGTTTACCGTTTGACGATGATAATATCGTGCTAATTACGTTTCGGGTGTAGGATTTCTCCTGTTGAAAACACCCGCACACCACCCCCGCCTGCCCCAACAACTTGGACAGCAGCCAGGCCCCATATTTAAATAGATGTTAACCCCATTAGGCCGGGCAAATCGCATCTCATTCCATCTACCCGGACTACGATAACGGCATGACCTTATAACTCTCAGTGCCGACCTCGGGGCCGGGCGGGCCTCACGACTTTGGCTCTCACCCCAAGGTCAGTCAGACCACCTATACCCATCAGTGCTTGAAAGCCGTACGTTTAATGTGTGTTTAAATTCTTCCGTTTTCTCGTAGAGGGTCATTTGTAAAACTCTACATAGTAAGTAATATATGACCAAGTTTGATATTCGTTTAATTCTCAACATAAACAAAACAACAGGTTGATCGCCGTTACCTTTGTCTTGGAAGGGCGGTCCGTCTAATGCACTGCGTACCTCGTGACGGGAACCGACGGCAGCGGGGTACATGAATACATGATAACCAATGGTAAGCACGACCAGAACCTGAGCGGACAGCGGCGCCGGCTATTCATGAATGATCCGAATAGCGTTCCGGTGCTGGTTGGGGAAACGTGGATAATATAATGCGTACTTGACATGTCAATCCATTTGTTTCAATGTAATTACGTTACCTTCTGCATGTTGTAAGCAACATAGGCCAACATGAGTTCTGCCAACATAAGTTATTGATCAATGCATTATTAAACGAGTCAGGTGAGCGCTCAGTGAGCCATGTATACATTAAAACACCATCACCGTTTGGTGTTTATCTGATTGGTGTGAAAGTTAGCTCCCTTTTTAGTGCCAATTCACCAAGGTAGCCCTCGAATAAATGTGGGACAGCATTATTCTTAAAGGTTCAAGCTAAGATACGTATGTGCAGATTATATTACTCAGCGTTAAACAACATAAAGCTCAGAAAACAGTTTACATCCACGATTCGTATGTTAACAATACCAGACAGTAATCATATTTTATGTATATTTTGTTCTAATACTGTGACCAATATACAGTCTCATCTTCTTAATCAATGCCTTGTGCTAAATCATGTGCGCACGAATATGTGGGAAGACATAATTAATATAATCTCTGTTGAAAAATCGGTATTTATCTTTTCAAAAGAAGACGATGAGATGTGCGCTATACTTTTTGGAGCTTTAAATGATGAAGACACATAACCAATTATCTCTGCCGTCGCACAACATTTCAGCCCTTATTTCCAAGAAACCTACCAATAGCCCAGCCTATCAAAGTATTTTGTTACAAGCAAAAGTACACATAGCCTACTTTATATGTTTTAATGTTCGTTATGTTTAACGTTTTCTTGTTTCTTGTTCTTTGTGCAGTTGTGATGTTTAACTGACTGTTTCTTACTTTTTGTACTCCTCCAAACGGATGGGAAATAAAGCCCAAATCAAAAATCAAATTACTTAATCCTTTCCCTTTTATTGGAAGGCCATGGGGAAATACGTTTGATGTTTCAAACACAAAATACATACTGATATGTGTGGAATAAACCTTTGCAACTACGTGCATGTACTCTTGACTAATTTCTATTTACATACTTTGCAATGTGTTATTAGTATGTTCACTATAAAACGAGATTCACTGGCATTCCCTATAGCATCAACGGCCTGTGCTGCGTATCTTCCGGTGGTTGTTTTTGCCTTCAGTCGCTTGAGATAAAATATCGGCTAAAGCTATCCTTAGATGCGAAGCAAACCACAAGTTGATAAAACCGAATGCAGCTGTTTTATGAGTGACTGTTAAGTCTCAGTGTGTTGTTTGGGTTTGTCTGCACGCGGTATCTACGGCTACTAAAAAAATTGTGTGACGTCATGCCTTTGTCTTAAGTGTTCATTATCTTGAAGAATGGATCGAAAAACAGACCTAGCCGTGTTGTATTAACGTAAGTGTGCGTTATTCAAATAAAGAACGGCAAAACAGTGCTTTTTTAAAATAATGAACGGAAAAACTGTGGATTATATAGGTATCATAACAGTTGTTAATATTGACTCGTCAAGCGTCACGGTGTAATCAGTCAAGCTGAAATGAGCGGAGCCGAGTTGGCTGGTGTTGACAGAACTTGCCAATTTCAAGACAAACAATGGAATGCATAAGTCAATGTTAAGCACCAAAGGGGCGGAGGTTAGATCAGAAATCACAAAATATATGGAAATTCCACAGTTATCGATTGCATACATCTCTCATTATATCCGTCATATCGTATTTCAGGGGGCGATGTTTTCACGAAACTAAGAAGCAATGACTTCCAAAATGTCTACTTCATCCACGCCTTCCCACCCCTACCCTCCCCCCTGAGGCTTCACAATGACGAACTGTTCGGTCCGTTCGATGAGACTGTTGGAAGTGTTGTATTTTCAGGCAATGCATCGAAGTTTACATTTCTGGACACCATTTTCCTCGCCTGGTCAACCCATAAAAGGAGCGTTGTTACGTAACCATAGATACCGCGTGCAGACCTGCGCGTCATGATCATGATTACGTCATACGACATGGAAAAACCCGCGCAACCCGTTAGATCGCCTGACACTGACAGTTACTCATGATACGACAGCATTTTGGTTTATCAACTGTCTAACCGCTCATCTATTACATAGTATCTACTCGGATGGTTGTAATTCTGATATGCACACAACTCCAGTGGTTAGTTGTGCATCCAAGGACAGATTTAGCCGATCATGTGTGTGAAGCGAGTAAAAGCAAACAACCCGCACGTAGGCAGCAAGTACAGGCCGTTGATGCTATAGCATTGACGAAGAGCATAAGTATGCATGTCTCGGCGGGTCTCGATAAGATCCCGTGATGACTGTACAGCCCTATATGGACTGACCAATGCATTATGGAGAGATGTCTTATCTTGAACTATATCTCAATTTCACAGTTAGGAATGCCTGGACCGAAGCAATCAAAACATGTTTTCATACCCACTCGATTCTTGGCACACAAGACGAGCAGCCAACCGGTTCCTAGCACTCAATACCCTATATATTGTATTGATTTTCCATAGAGATAACACCACCCGGCCATAAGTGACGTTTTAAATTATATAAGGTCGGATCGTCTCCTACGTAGCTGACCCAGGGCCTATTATATATAAAAGCTAGGTAAAAGTATAGTGATAATATATAAGTGCACATCTTAGCCCCACAATTACAAACACCGGTATGGACTGATGCTCCCAGGAAGAATAATCTACCATCAAGCGGAAACAATAGTGACAAAGAAGCGATGTTTAATAGATAATTTTATTAAAAGGACAGGCACACAGATGAGGTGTTGTGGGGGGAGGGGGTAATGTTCCCAAATCACGATGAATAAATTTCTTTGTTCACAGTTCACAGTGAATTAAGAGATGAACTCCATGCATACAATAATGAGGTCGTATAGATTATATAAATTGGCGAATTCCCGATTCCCGCTTATTTAATATCCCAATTTCCAGTTCACAATAACTGGAAATCTTTGATCACGAGGGTCGGCTAATTCCCCGTGCCCAGTTCACGAAGAACTACTTTCCTCATTCTCAGTTCACGGTGAAATGAAAAGCCCATTCCCGAGGAACGCAAATACCCGGTTGCGCCCCCCCCCAAAGATATCGAGAGTGAGAAAAACAGCAGAAGAACCAAACATGGAGTGGGGCCGGTTTCATGATGAATGGTCTTAACGTATGACCGGACATAGCGCTAAGACTCTAAATTGATCATACTAACGACTCGGTCATAAACCAACCGCGTTTTATAAGCAAAAAAGCTGCCGGTCGGCACTAAGACTGGAGAGAACTATCTATTTTTAGACATGAATGGGTGTTTCCTCGAGATTGGGTCTCGCCCACTGTATAAACAATCATATCATACAAGTCCAGTATGGTGGCATTTTTGTGCCACTCGCGATCTCGCTCTGGCGATCTTCCTCTCGCGTTCTCGCGATCTCGCCTCGAAGCTCGACTATAAGCCTGGGCGCTGGGCTATGGCTCCGGGCTATTCTTCGGGCTGTGGCTCCCGACTATGGCTCCAGTCGCCGGGCTATGGCTCTGAACGCCAGGCTATGGCTCCAAGCGCCGGGATATGGCTCAGAGCGCCGGACTATGGCTTCGGACTATGGCTCCGGGCTGTGGCTCCGAGCTTTGGCTGCTGGCTGTGGCTCCGAGCTAGGGCTGCAGGCTGTGGCTCCGAGCTAGGGCTGCGGGTTGTGGCTCCGAGCTATGGCTGCGGGCTGTGGCTCGGAGCTATGGCTGCGGGCTGTGGCTCCGAGCTATGTCTGCGGGCTGTGGCTCCGAGCTATGGCTGTGGGCTATCGCCCCGGGCGCCGGGGTAAGGCTCATTTTTTTTATTTAAGCATCATTTATTTAACGAGGTTTCCCTGAAAGGTGTTGCTATCTGGCAGGGTCACCTCAAGAAACATAATACATAAATCAACATAAAATTACATAAAAACACATGGTTTACCTCTATTGTGACCATAAATTTAAGTAAATAAGATTAAAGATGATAATTTGTGATATTGAGTAATATGATTGTACAACCAGATTGTACAGTACTACTACTAATAATAATACTACTAATAATAATGATAGTTGTTAGTCATTAAACCGACCAGAATCATGGATAAAACGCTGGACCCGGTAACATAATAATAAGATTTTTTCCAGTGGAAAATCATTAGACCCGTAGAGTAATATAGTTTCCAAGGCTATGCAGGTTTGGGGGAATCGTGATTATTTCAGAAATGTTGTCAAACAGGGTCGACCTGGTGGCTTCCTAAGCGGGACAATGAATTAAATAGTGTGCCGTACTTTCTCTCTTTGCTAAACATCTTGGGCATGCGGCGTTATTAATAAAGTTATATTTCTTTCGATGACAGTTGAGGGCGCTTAACCCCATACGTAGACGCACATGGTGAGCAGCTCCATAGCCCGACCACTAGAATTGTAAAGTAACTTGGGGGGGAACGACATCTTAAGATGGCCTAGTCATTAATAGTGGATGGGAAAAACGATTTTTTTAAATTTAACAGTTCTGCATATAACACTTCTGATAGCACCCGCTATCTCGTAAAGCATAATTAACTAGGTCGCGCACTGGTGGGGGACATAATTCCATTACGTAGGAGGGCGCAACACCATTTACAATTCTATGAAAATAACGAAGGCGAAAATAGCCTCTTCTCGTCTGCAGAGTAACTTCTCCGACCTCGGCAAGCAATGCCGTGTGCTTGGTCTTGTTATAGGCCCGTGTGACTGCCAGTAAGCTCTGTCGCTGTATGCGCTCCAAAGCTTGAACCTGCCCACCAGTAAGACCACAGTCATATACCACAGACGCATACTCCAACCGAGGACGAATAAAGGTACAATAAACTTGGTGTTTGGCTTTGCGACCTACCATCGGACCCATACGCCTCAGCATATTTACTGACTGCAGAGCCTTCGCTGTAATATTAGACACATGAGGCTCCCAGCTTAAGTCTTGACACAATGTTTGACTCAAGTGACAATGGCTTGATACACGTTTAAGGGGTACACCGTCAAATAACAATGGGGTTATATCTGAGGGTCGTTTGTTGCTAACAATACTATACTCAGTCTTTTTCGGGTTAAAAGTAATTCGCCACTGCCTTGACCAGCTAGCCAGCTTCTCCAAGTCCCTGTTTTGTTTTCTGTATATCATGAAGTATATCTTTTAAAACCTGTAGTATTGACGCGTCGTCGGCAAATAAGAACGCGTTTGTTTCTAGGTCATCAACAATATCGTTAATAAATACCAGAAATAACACTGGCCCTAATATAGAACCCTGAAGTACGCCAGCAGAAACTTGCAACCAACTAGAGCCCTGACCTTTGACAACAACGCGCTGTTGACGGTTACTGAGATAATCAACCAACCAGGCAAGCAAATCTCCTTCGATACCAAAAGATTCCACTTTATGGAGTAAACCCAAGTGGTATACCTTGTCGAACGCTTTAGATATATCTAAAAATACAACACATACATCGGCGCCAGTCTTGGTATCAAAACCTGAGTCGAGGCAAGAATAAAGTAGATGTAACATGTGAATTAATTGATTAACAGTTGAGTCAAGTAACTTAAAGCCTGAGTTGCGCCACGTAAGTAGATTATTTTCGGCACAGTGGTTGTAAACAGCTTTAAATATCAATCTTTCCATTACTTTACCAGTGTATGATAACAAGGATACTGGCCAGTAGTTATTGCGTAGATGCCTGTCACCAGAATTGAAGATGGACGTTATGTTGGCTTTCTTCCATGCGTCGGGTACATTATTGGTATCTAGACACATTTGGAATAGGTTAGCCAAAGGTTTGCTTATGGATTGTGCCGTCGAACGTAACATTCGATTACTAACACCGTCAGGTTCATTAGCTTTACTTATGTCGAGTGACGATAAAAATTTGAAAACCTCATCTTGGGTAAAAGCTATGGTAGAAATTCTCGCCGTGGTTTTAAATAGTAACTGTGGCTCAGACAGCGATGAATTTCCAGCAAACAATTCGTTTAATGACTCAGCCCTTGCCGAAGGAGTGGAGTGAGTACTGTCACCATCTATTATCTCTGGGATACCGAGGCTCGTTCTGCTGTCATATAACCTCTTTGTTAACTTAAACATTTTCTTGGAAGTAGTGTCTGGATGTTGTAATCGTTGCGTTAAGGATGCATAACATTCGTCTTTACCCTGCTTAATAGCAAACTTTACTTCTGTACGAACCTGCTTAAATATATCAAAGTGGTCATCCCTTCGAGTTCGAGAGAAACGTCGCCACAATCTATTTCGTTTTCTAATCAGACGTAATCTCTTGGTCTTACTGTTATTGTATGGTTTGGAACATAGGCATCTGTAGTATTGTTAAACAGACTTGTGAAATAATGCTCAGCATCGTTAACATCGTCAAATAATTCTGTACCCATATTTAATGGAGCTTGCTGTAAACTTGTATTTAGACCTTCCATATCAGCCGCAGAATAATGGTATTTTTTCGCTGGTATGACCTTTCTTTAGGATATGATAGTTTTAATTTACAAAACACCGCGCTGTGGTCTAGACTACATACCGGTGGCAGTGTACCGCTGTCCGTTACATAGGCCGGGGCGTCAGTTATTACCAGATCTAAGATATACCCACGGTGACCGGTAAACTTTGTTGGTTCAGATATGAGTTGTGTCATAACGTTACCTTTAACAAGATATAATCGGTCATTCTTGACGTCACTATTAGTCATTGTGTGATCTGAGTCCCAAGGGTAACATCTGTCATTAAAATCACCCAGAATGACTATAGCATATGGATTTTGCATAAAAACACTATTTAGTGTATCCTGCATTGATTCCAGGAATCCTGTAGTCAATTCATATTCAGCACCTGGAGGTCTATAGTAATTCCCGATTAATACACGTTTGCTGTTTATCTCAATTTTCAACCAAACACACTCCGTACTATTTGCTTCGAGGTCACGACGTCTCACAGCAAGTAAATTATCCCTCACATAAACCTTCACCTCGCGTCACTCTATCACATCGAATTACTAGGTAGTTGCACATTGTAATGATGAGCTTTGTTTTATGGAAGATGACATGCCACGTGATGTTTTAACGATACCATGCAAGGTAAAAGAGTCAAAAGATATTTTAAGCCGTGCTGCAGATAGTGTAAGGTACCGGCCTGATCAGCCTTTTATGATGAATGAGGATCATACATGTGCCCCTACCGACATAATAGCTACACCCAAGAATAATGAGGTAAGGTACGACCCCACATCTGTCCAGGACTGCCGCAATTATGAAAAGGTAAGCGAACGACAGGAGAATTTAGTGGCAGCGATCGAAGCCAACGAAGATGAAGAGTTATTTGGGCTCGCGCCATTTCATCAGAGAAATGTAAAAAACCTCAAGATAGCCCACATTAACATAAACAGCGTACGACATAAGTTTGGACCGCTTAGCCAAGCACTGGGAAAAGGCGCATTAGATGTCTTGTTCATTCAACAGACTAAGTTAGACGATAGCTTTCCGGCAGGCCAATTTACTTTAAATGGGTACAAGGTCCACCGAAATGATAATACAGACAGCTCTGGAGGCATAATGGTGCAAGTAAGAGACGATATACCACACCGGCGGCGCAAGGATATAGAAATTAATGAAGACGAGAAGGGGCGTATCGAATCCCTGGCAATAGAAGTGACGCTGAATGCTGAAAAGTGGCTCTTTCTCAGTGTATACAAGCAGCCGAAGGTTAAAAACGCATTACTTGTGACAAAGATCGATAGCCTTCTGAATGCAATCGCTGCTGAACAGGTTAACCTTGTACTGTTGGGAGATTTAAATGTAAACATGTTAAACCATAAAAGTTGTCTGAATGACGTATTAGAGGTCTATGGTACTAAAAATATCGTTAAGTCACCAACTTGTTTCAAAGGTAAAATACCGACCTTAATTGATGTTGTGATTACAAATGTGTCGAAGCGCTTACGAGATGTATCATGTATAGATACGGGCCTCAGCGATTTTCACCATATGGTTTGCGTAGCAACGAAAATAGAAGTTCCCATTAGGCAGCAGAAACGTGTCTATTATCGAAGCTTTAAACATTTTGATGAGATTAAATACAAAGACGATCTAGCATCGGTACCTTTTCATGTAGGTGAAGTCTTTGAAGATGTTGATGATTCATATTGGTTTTGTAGCACATTGATCAAAGAGGTCGTTGATAGACATGCACCAACCAAGCAACGGGTAGTTAAGAATAACTGTGTGCCCTATATGAATAGCCATCTTCGCAAAGCCATAAATGTAAAAAATATGCTGAGACGGAAGTACGAGCAATTGAGTAGCCAAGAGAATTGGGAAAAATACAGAAAGCAAAGGAATCTCATAGAACGTCTTCGGAAAGTAAGCATGCAAAAGTACATAAAGGGGAAATGTAGCGAAGCTACGACTAACGGGAAGGAATTCTGGAAAGTTGTAAAACCACTGATATCAAGAAAAAACGCAAGCAGCGGAAACGTGTTACTGAAAGAGCGAGACGAAATAATATCAGATCCATCAAAGGTAAGTGACATATTTAATCAATATTTCATAGACGTTGCCAAAGACATAGGCCAACTAGATGACATACCAGATGATCAACCAATAGACGAAACCCTTCTTTATCACAAAGATCATAAATCCGTTATGGCTATAAAGGAAAGTAACCAAGGTATAACGGAAACTTTTGACTTTCGGGCAGTAAGTAGCCACGAAATATACAATGCACTTAAAGGCATTGACGTGTCGAAGGCTAGTGGCTACGACAAGATACCTCCGAAGCTTATCAAGCTGGGAGCTGTCATCCTGTGTGAGCCATTAAGGTATGTGTTAAATATGACGATTAATTGTAATACGTTTCCAAAAGAACTAAAATACGCTGAAGTCACACCAATTTTCAAGAAGAAGGACAACTTAAATAAGGAAAACTACAGACCAGTAAGTGTTCTTCCCTGTATCTCCAAGATATATGAAAAAATATTGTGTGACCAGCTTATGTCCTTTATGGAACCCAGGTTATCACCCAGACTATCTGGGTTTAGAAAGGGACACAGTTGTCAAAGCCTACTGATGCGCTTAGTTGAAGACTCCAAAAATGCATTAGATAATAATCAAGTTATGGGAGCTATACTAATGGATCTCTCAAAAGCATTCGATTGTCTTCCACACAGATTATTGATTACCAAGATGAACGCTTATGGCATAAGTAAACAATCATGTACGCTAGTTGCGAGCTATCTTACGAACCGCGAACAGAGGGTAAAACTAGGACATAATCGGAGCGAGTGGCTTACCCTCAAGAAAGGAGCACCACAGGGATCTGTTTTTGGTCCACATCTGTATAATGTATTTACGAATGACCTGCTTGTATCCACCGCACGGGGAACCGATAAGTATAATTATGCTGATGATAATACTGTGGCGGCTCAAGGTAAGGAGTTTAAGAAGGTTAAAGTAACTCTAGAGAAGGCGTTATCGGAGATAACAACGTGGTTCGTCGACAATTACATGAAAGCGAACCCAAGTAAGTACCAGGCAATCGTGTTTGAAAAGAGAAACGAATTAAGTCAGCACAGATCGTTTTCGATTTCTGGAACAGAACTGGCAGCACAACAGGAAGTAACACTACTAGGTATTCAACTGGACGCTAGGTTAACTTTCGGCAACCATATATCAAGTTTATGCAAGAAGGCTGGAAAAAGTCTCAATGTTTTAGCTAGAGTTTCTAAATTAATGGATGTTGATAGCAAACTTACGTTATTTCATGCTTTTATTCTTTCACATTTTAATTATTGTCCCGTTGTATGGCATTTCTGTGATATGAAAAATATGCGTAAGATTGAAAAGATACAGGAGCGGGCATTGAGGTATGTATTTAATGACTTTAGATCAGAATACGCAGAGTTGAGGAAGAGAGCGGGTAGACCATTGCTATATGTTGAACGATTGCGCTGCATATCATTAGAAGTTTACAAGAGTATCAACAAGATTGGGCCTAGTTATCTTCATGACATGTATAACGTGAAGGAAAACAATTACATTTTAAAAAATGGGCCAAATATATGTATGCCACGCGTTAAGACAACAGCTTATGGCCATAATTCATTGAAGTATCAAGGTAGCAAGCTATGGAACATGCTCAACAAGGAAACGAAGTTAGCCAAATCTGCCAAGGAATTTAAAACAACGCTGTCAACCTCGGATGTGTTCTTGTGTCACTGTAATTCGTGCACATTATGTAACATAGCTAATGGGTAAGGTTTTATGAGATGCAAAGGTTGTTATATTGTCATTGTCATATGTATATATATCTCATCCGCTCATTTTATCATTGTCGGTCAATAGCACGTGTGCTAATGTTTATTGTTGACTTTTACATACCGACGTTAAATAAAACTTTATCTTATCAATGGTAATATCGCCTATACTGCTATTCAGCCAAGTTTCTGAAGTACCAACCACATCAAACTCGTGCTTCATTATATAAGCCTGGTAAATTTCATCAAGTTTGGTTAGTTGCTCACCGCATGGCGCCAGGTCCCCCGAGCGGTCGCTCATGATGCTCCAAGCATTGAGATGACAAGCACTGAACTCCTTCGTTTCACCCATATCTTGATTAATGTATTAATTGAGTTGACTGACAAATTACATCCATAAATCATAACTTTAGACGGGTCACAAAAGGTCAAAAGGTAACAGCAAATAAGAATGTGTACAAACTGGGCCTCAATACATGTAGAAAAAATAACATACTGGTTACATGCCTCCATAATTTACGTAAGTGCGTGCAGCTTGTAATATATATCAGTACAAGGACAGAACACGTCCCACGATCGATATAAACATACAATTAGAGCAAAGCAAGCGAGATAACAAAAATTGAAAAAAAAACAAGTCACTGTCCAATTCAGCTTGTCATTATATGAATCTGTTAAGCTGACTTGTGGGATTTGTCCAGAGCTAATTTCTTGTGCCACAAAGACATGGCGGCTTCCAGGGCGGCCTTCAGCGTCGAATCGGTGGCCTTCATTAGAGTCTTACTGACAGCGACGAAAACAGTAAAATTTGTCACCGATGCGTGACTGGCTTGCAGGTGGCGTATGATGGTATCGGCCGCTCCGTATGCATGGTCGTCCTGCATGTACTCCGTGACCCGTGCACCTGTCGGGGAGTACAGCCTGGTGGCCGCGATGCAGTGAGCTGCCCCCAGGAACTCGGGGTCGAGTAGGACCTTCTTGTAGGCTTTGCGAGCTGAGTCCAGAGGCTCCGTGGCAGCAACTGCCACTGAGGCACTGAATGACCCATTTCTGATCGCCCCGCCTTGGATGAGTTGGACCTCGCTCACATCGGCTTGCTCCTCGGTGGACATGGAGAGGATCTCACGTGGAAGGAGGGTCGGTAGCGGGGGGACCTACCTCTGGTTGTTGATGTACAGGTGCCGCCCCATGACCTTAGTGGTTGCCGACGTATCGAGCTGTTTGGCTCGCTCCTCGTCACTAAACAGTGTACGCCTCTTTTCTAAGATCTCCCGGGGGGTCTGGGACGACACGAGACTTCTTTGACCTGGTGGCTTATTTTTCCGGGCAAACGAAATAACTAATAAGTAGCATCAGCTGCGGTTGTCAACCTAGCTACAATGGGACGGGAAGATCCTCCAGCATTGTTTCCCAATCGGTGGGCCCTTTCGATTGTTATTTGGGCAGCATCGGGGAAGTTAAGGTAAGCCACCCATAATGAGCCTCGGCGATTTTGAGCAGACCTCGGTAAACATCGGCAAACATCGGCGGGCTGTAGCCCTGATATTTTAAACAGTCTTAATGAAACAAAGCACAAATAAAACACAGCAAAAGAAGTGGTGACATAGGTAAAATAAATAGAACATCGTATAATAAGCTTCGGTGATTTAGAGAAGACCTCGGTAAACATCGACAAACATCGGCGGGTGTCAGTGGGTGAGTTCGGATATGCAATCGGAGTAATCGGCGCGGATATTTGGAGCACGCGGACTCACTCCTTTCGCTCATAGGCGGATCAATATTAACCGAACGCAAAATCCGCGGTCCGCGTGAATGTTGCACTTGCTGGACTGCACAAATTTTGAAGATCGTTAAAAAGCGCCATAAAATAAATCAACGGATACGTATTGTGTTTATTATCTTATTCTCGTTGTTATCATATTATTTACAGATTTTTTGCAGGTCGCAATACTACTATATATATATTAAATGTATTGTGCGGCCTGGACGCCATGTTGGAAATCCTCGGGATCCTCCTCTGGGTGGGGAGTAAGGTCTGGGAGTAAAATATACCACGTGACCGCCCTATCGGACCACAATCTCCGCGTTCGGTTATGCGCTCCGCGGAGTCCGACTACTCCGCTCGCATACCCGAATTTTTTCGATCCATTCTTCAAGATAATGAACTTGAATTGAATCGGTTTATTGTTCTATTAAATCAGTTACATACAAAATGTTTCGTATCATTCACATATCAGCTAGACCGGATACAAATCATAGAAAAAAAAGAACAAAACAAATAAATACAAGAGAAAAGACTTATTGCATGGTAAGTCAGCTAGACTGGATACAAATCATAGAAAAAAAAGAACAAAACAAATAAATACAACAGAAAAGGCTTATTGCATGGTAAGTCAGCACTTCATGCATTTTGGGGATGGACAAATATCTTAAGACAAACAGACAAAGGCGTGACGTCACACAATTTTTTAACATTATATATATATTGCCAACAGAGATTGGTTATTTATTGCAAAGAATCTAATGACAATGAGTTTGGCTCCCTGCTTGCAACAACATGATAATTGGGAGTATTTCGTTGTGCGCCTTTCATTCTCGCCTTTCCCCGAACGTTCTGATCAATGTAAACTGTGTATTTCGTCTTATCTTGATGTTCGGCGGAGCTGCGAAATGTACTGCGCGGAGCGGAGAATTGAGCTCACCTGAAAGAGAATCACTTGTACAACCTACAAACTTCTACAAACAATGCCTGCTTTGCAATTGCGTAAATAAGATATGTCTTATTTAATATTCTGTCTTTTAGGTAGGTTTTCAGCTCCAGGGTGACAATTGTTTGATTCAAGGTAAGCACTCCATAATAAGCCTCGTCGATTTAGAGCAGATCTCGGTAGACATTGTGGATCATAATTATATCGGAAAACCATCATCTGTCACCAGATTGATTACAATGTGAGTACTAGGCGTAAATTGCTGATAAATGCTGTGCTATAAGCTGTACCGAGAAATGTCTGTGAAATGCCATGTTCATCATTCAGGACCTGCGTCTATGCAAATTTGTACGGCTACCTATATTTGTCTTAATTTTTTATTACCCTAACTATGTTTATAGAAGTTTGTACAGGTGGTCTTGTGCCAACAGTTGCATTTTTGATTAAATTATAGCCAAATTTGTGAAGGTAATGATTTAGAATGACGAAGATTTTCAATTTACATCTTTTAAAATCGTTCCTGTATTCCAATAGGTCTAAGCTTTCCAAATAGTCATTGCTTGTGATAATGAATCGATATTTGCTGATTTGCAGTAAAATGACATAGTCGTAGTAGGTGTCATTTTGTGAAATGGAGGTAACCTTAAATGACAAATATATTTTGAACGGATGGGTAAAGTATTATACAAATACAGCAGAGGGTGCGTAATTGAAAATACAATCAGAAAATAAGCGCAAATACAGAGTTCCTCCACCTTGCCATGTGGTGCTTACCTGAAGTTACAAGGTGCGGTTTCTGGCAGTTGGTAACTACTTGTGTTGTAAAGTTTCGGCTACTGTTCGTTAGAATATGTCTTAATCTCAATCCGAATGTTTGTGTGGCATTGGCGTCAAATAGGTTACGGAATTTGGGATTAAAGTCATCGTTGGTCGGGTTTTTAGTATTCAAGAGATGGCCTCATGGCATGCAGATACAATTTGCGTGCAGAATCACACATGCGAAGGCAAATCATCGGAATTGTACCCGGTAAAAATTACGTCATATTTGAAAACGTCTCTTGTAGATAATATGCTATGGGGTGTCATCTTGTTATAACTTGTACTCCGTCCAAATTGGATTGAACCTCCAACAATTCCACTGCACAACCGACTGGGTTTAATTTATGGGCGGTATTTCTGGCTTGTGGCGTTTGTCCCGTTTCTGTTTGTCTGTAGCGTTTCGGACTTTAATTCTTCTTGCAAAAGAGATAATTTTGTCAATGATAGTTCAAGGTCTGTGACATGTGCCATGAGACATTTTAAAAACGTCTTTGATGGGTTGTTTGGTTGGTGAAGAGAAAAGCTTTGACGCAGCCTTTTGTTTTATGGTTCTACGTTTGCGTTATTATATTTTTGTTCTTTTGGTTTTGAATATTTTCGTTGGTATCGATCTTTGGGCCGAACATTTCACCACCTGTGGTCCCAGCCACCGCGGAGCCCTCTCATGATACTGATTCGGTCGTTCGTCAAAGTAATCGTTTCCAGTCAGCGCCATTTTATTTACCAAGTACATTTAGCCAAGTTATCAATGAATTTTCATTCGCATAGACAAGTAGATTAGCAATCCGCTCTGTCGTAAGACAGACAGAATACAATTATTAAACCGTGCCAGGGTGACGCATCGCTGGGTGCTGGGGTAGGTGGAATGACGGTCGAGCAAACCCGTACGTCAGTGCCTCAACCTCATTGTAGGTTTAGCACGTCGAAACCCTCGGTATGGGGGTATGGGGGTTTGGGGGTATGGGGTGGTGTCAGAGGGATGAAGTGGCCACCAAGCCAGCGACTCTGTCATAATGGTGGTCTCCTTGACCAGGGATTATATATATATATATATATATATATATATATATATTTTCTTTCTGCTGTATGCTATATTGTATTGTATTGATTCCTGGTCGAAATAAATGACGATGATGATGATGATGATGATGATGATGATGATGATAAATGATGATGATGATGATGATGATGATGATGATGAATGACCACCCTCACCTCTTCATTGCCGGATACTAGACTGTGGACCTCGTGGATTTCCGGAATGAATCGTAGAACTTCGTTTTGTTCCACCAGTCCGCTTCCGATGAAAGTTATAAGCGAGAGTCCGTCCTCCAAACCCGCTGCTAGCATTTCGCCCTCTACGTTTGGCGCGTTGTAGGTATAACAATTGTAATAATAACTGTCAAAGAAACGAGAGATGTCTTGTCTCGGTCACATGGGATTCCCGCCATGCTACACTTGGCGATGAGGTCCCTGGCTTGTACGCCCATGTGCACCAGTGCGTGCGGGTCAATGTTGGTAGCTATCGAAGCACGGGTCGTAACCTCAAGGAATAGAACATCGGAGTTAACTTCGCCATGCTTAGAATGTACTGCAGAATGAACGCGTTGTCTGTTTGGTCCAACTTCTACGGTCAGCTTCTTAGGGTACGAGAAGTACCTCGTCATCAGCAGTGTGAACTGGAAGCAGAATATGATAGCCGCTCCCAAACAAACCACGTCGACCTGGGTGACCCAATCAGTTTGGCCGTGAATGCTGGTCTCCCCGGCGAAGCGCTGTACAATGGTCGACACAGCCATGGCGTAGATAGTGCAATATCTCCAGGCACTTAACGTGTGCAACTCCTGATAACAATTGATAACTTCGGCAACTGTTTGTGCAAATGAGGAGGTGTGTAATGGGAAGGGGCGGGGGGTCAACAACGGGTGCGGGACTATTGTCGGGGTCGTGCCGTCACGCAATCAGATACCACGTGGTTTTGGCACGCTTAAACAACTCGACGGACATCTATACAATAAATTATATGTGGGTGATATAGATTTGCTAATATCAAAGTGTCGTGCGCATTGCCCTGGGTACTCGGCCTGTGTCTCTGCTGCATTAAGGGCTTTAAAGCTGTAAGCACGGTGCCATTAGCTACGTGAATATAGGGGCGTCTGGTCGACATTTGGTTGTATCACTCGTAGTCTGGTTCTCTCAGGCTCTGCAGTGGACTTGGTGACCAGGCCATTGTTTCAGGCCCATATTTAAATGAACCTGACGAATTAATAATTAACGAAAAAGTTAAAAATTGAAAAGGCATTGGAATTGTTACAGTCACGGTCCATTGATACTCCCATACACGGCTCATCGCGTTATTCGGGATCATACCCGTCACCATGCCGATGGAGGAAGTAATTGTCAAGCTGTCCAGAGTGCGTGTCTTCCTCATCATTGGCATGACCTTCGTAGAGGGCTTTCTGTTTGGCTTCCTCATCGACGGATGGCCTTCCCTCGCCTACATGTTCATTGGCGATGGCGTCTTCTCGGAGTTCTGCAGCAATGAAAGAGGAGGGGAAGGCGACTCCTCGGCCATGGCGCGCGTCTTCCAGCAAGTCTTTAGAGGACTGACACCCGGTCATCTTGACTTCGGCGGCAACGCGTCGATGACTGCTGGCCAGTCGAGCGGTCAAGGTTCGCATACCACGTGCGCTGAGCAGCAAGGGCTGCTCAATCTCGTCTTAATCATCGCCAACGTCGCCGGCGAGGGTGGAAGCGTCTTCTGCGGCTTCCTCTTCGACCGAATGGGGCTTCGCACTACGCGTCTGATACAGTTGTGAGTATTGGGCACCACGCGTCTGATACAGTTGTAAGTATTGAGCATTACGCGTCTGATACAGTTGTGAGTATTGAGCACCACGCGTCTGATACAGTTGTGAGTATTGAGCACCACGCGTCTGATACAGTTGTGAGTATTGAGCACCACGCGTCTGATACAGTTGTGAGTATTGAGCACCACGCGTCTGATACAGTTGTGAGTATTGAGCATTACGCGTCTGATACAGTTGTGAGTATTGAGCACCACGCGTCTGATACAGTTGTGAGTATTGAGCACCACGCGTCTGATACAGTTGTGAGTATTGAGCATTACGTGTTGCACTGGGCACGACTAAACATGTTGCATTGTTTGGCCTTGATACCGTGATAACTCATTGCAAGGAATGTTAGCACAAGTTATTCATTTATCTTGCACACAATCATTTAAAGGTTTCATAGCAACCTGTAGTGCGATAGACGATGTCCCCATATATTTGCTAAATCTTGATTGCAAGGTGCAAACATTGATGAATTATTCGTCTTTGGGTGGGACAGAATTTTAAATGAAATAATATTGGATGATTTGACTTAGTCTAACTTTTTCTGATATTTTACATAGCTGCTTCATGTTCATGGGAGCGATGCTGATGACATTCACAAACATAGGTAAGGCGACCACCAAGCATACCGCGAGTGACGTCACATCCGGAGCCGCATAAATTAAGGCTATAGTAGAGTGTGTTATGGGCTGGTTTGCGGGGTTCGTTAGGCGATCGATGACATTGAAGGCTGTAGATATGGTCGCCTTGTAAAATGTGATATTATGCTTTTATAATATACTATACACATAATACACAGGTTTCACTCTAGTATCCGTGCTTTCTACACACTGTAGATTGGATATTGTGCGTTTACTTAAATATAGCTGATGATTGTTCCTGATGACATATTATGTGATATGCATGTCTGTTTGCAGAACTTTCACCATTGATATTCTTTGGAGCCACGTTTCTTAGCTTCTCCTCCATGTTTCTCATTATCGCCAGTACTCACGTAAGTACACCATGGTATACACAGCTGGAGGTTCAAGGCTCAAACCAGGCGACATGTTCGGAGCGCTCCGCCAGTGCATAATTTAAGCGATCAAATGTTTCATTTCCGTACAAATTCCGTAGAAATCACATGAATCACGTGGATCTATCTGGTGAAGCAATCCCCTATGGATAACAAGTTTGCAAGTCTGCCAGCCACGAAAGGTTGACTAAATATATGGGAAAATATAGGACAGCGTTGTACAAGGAGGTATGTAGAAAAAGAGGATATGAAGAGCGCCGAACATAACACACTGTAGCGGTTATGATAATCTATCTGGCGCAGACTGAAGCACGATTATATTTAACACCTACTTTAATACATTATCGAACTTCAATAGCCTAGTTCACACTGTGCCTGTGCCTAGGATTTACCCCGGTCTATATAGGGCCTACCAGGACGAACCGGGACCATCTCGCAAAATTTGTGGCGCGAAAACAGTGATTTTTTTCCATTGTTTATTGTGCAAAGAGGCTACTAGTTAATGGGGCATGATTTATCCCATGGAGTCATGACTAAAAAAAATATATGAATGGTCAATGATATGCTCTAACGTAAGCGGAAGAGTTAATAAACATGCTGCGATTTGTAACAAAGTTGGCAATAAATGAAATGCAGCGATCATCGCCCGTTAGCGAAGGGCCAAACTAACCGTATATCGCTTAGTGCACGGTACGATTATTCCTTCAATATTCGTAACAATGGTCTAAGCATCGTTTGGTCAATCGTTCACGCGGTCAAATCTTTTATCAAGTGATTCAACAATTATCACTAGCGCCAACTAGCGAACATTCGAGTATCATTCATAATGTCATGCATACAAATCCTTAAATATACTCTTAACTGTCATAATGCTAAATGCAAACAATATCAACTTGATCATCTGAAACGATGATTGGCTAAAATACTCCCAACGCTGATTGTTTGACCATTTCCAAATCGTGAAGTTGATCGAAACGTTTAGAACGCTGAGCTTACAGTGCGTTGAAAACCGGCCATCCAATTGCACAGTTGATCGAAAAATTTATTTGTTGCAATGAGCTTTACAAAGTATTGCATCGTGTGAAAAGGGCATAATAACCCATACAATCTAGGTGTAGATGATATGGTTCGAGCTATCAGTTTATCCGGCAGCACGAATGAATCGTTTCTCTAATAAAGATGATATGACGGCTGTAGCACCTTTGTTGTGTTCTATGGCGACCATAACAAGGAAAAAAGACAACAAACGTTTTGAGTATGCAGTATATATATATGCGATGGTTCCGCTTCCAGTTGACCATGCTTGCCGGGGCCAAGCAGTCTGCCGTCCTCGGTGTGTCTGCCATGTTCATCTCCCTCTGCAGCCTGAACACAGCCGTCATGCAGGTACGTGCGGCCACGCAATGCCGTCCTAACATGGCGTACCGTGTCTGGCTAACCGAATAGCAAAGCTCACAATAAGGATATAACTATATCGCTTGCCCCTTGGTGATAATGGTCGTTCTTCCGTGTTCCATTGTCTTAGCATAGCTCACGTGTTACTCACGCTTACCATTCACTGCCGTAATCTATGCAGGTCCATCGTCCATGTTGAAAACCACCAAATGGAATGTAATAGGAGACGGTGGGCGTGAGTCCTACGTGAGCTATGTGGAACAATGGTTCGTTCTGACGTGGAAAATGACCAAGAAGGATCAAACCGTAGTAATAATTACTATAGTATACTTGTACCACCCATCGCAATAAGTGCAATATCATGTATGTATGTTTATTCAGTACTTTGGCTGGCCTCCAGCCCTGGTACAAATTACAAAAGCATTCAATATCATGTACAACCTGTAGTAACAATTGAAATATTATACTAGTAGGAACCTTAGTAACAATTGAAATATTATACTAGTAGGAACCTTAATGATCGCAATATTATACTTGTACAACTAGTAGTAATCATTGCAATATTATACTATTACAAACAGTAGTAATAATTGCAATATCATACTTGTAGAAACCGTAGTAATAATCATAATATTATACTATTACAAACAGTAGTAATAATTGCAATATTATCCTTGTACACACAGTAGTAATAATTGCAATATTAGAATTTAGCACACAGTAGTACTAATTGCAATATTATAATTTGGCGCACAGTAGTACTAATTGCAATATCATACTTGCACGAACCGTAGAAATAATTGTAATGCTAAAATTATGTTAGTAACTTATAGTGATAATCATTTATTTGCATACATTGTCGCCAGATGGCGTACGACGCCGGGGTCAGCAGACAGACGTGCTTCTATGTATACGCAGGACTCATGGGCATCCATCTGCTGGATACACTGTTCCTGATGCCGTCATACAAGGTCACAGAAGCAGGGGCTGTCATTCTGGGTACGAACTGGTGGGGTAAATGTGAACAGGCGCCACCAGCACTGCAATATTTACCAATGATTGGAAACTTCTTCAACCGACAAGTATAGTAACGCACCATTATCATTGTTAATTAAATAGTAACCGCGAACAGAGTGTGGAAATATTGGACTGTCATATTTTGAATTAAAATATCATGCACCTGTGGCTTAGCAACTGTGTCATGTGTTTCAAATAATTATCGATCCGAAACCAATATACTGCTTCAATAATTATTCGATGTTGATGTTACTGTTACACACACAAGGAATCGAGTTAAAGTGTCATACTGACTGTATCGAACATTATTAAATAAAATAGCGTGATCTATGCATAAGGCATATATCTCCTGATGGGCTAACCAGCAAATAATCGCACCACATAATCACGGTATAAATGCTGAGAGGTGTTATTCGTACTAAGTTTATAAGTTAAGTTTTATGTAAATATTGACAAGCGCTGATGTCAAAAATGTTATTATGCTTATTGCTTGATTTGGCAACATCTGGCAAAAATTGGTGTGGACGGCGGTCGTGGGCGGGATAGGCACGCTTCCCGATATGCGGCATATTTATATACATGTAATGTATCTTTTGTTTCATTCACAACAGTACCACGTGATCAACCAGGTGTCGACAGGAATATTTCTTTGGACAGCGGTTGTTCATCTCAGGACGAGCCGAGGGGAATTTCGTCAAGTTTCGAAATGGTTGCCGTGGAGACGTCGCCGCGCATCGACATTGACGTCACATCCTGTGAAGTTAGTCCCAATGGACTCACCTTCAAACAGATTGTATTGTCGGCCTTATTCATCAACCACTTGATATGGTTCTCCTTCAACCAGACAAACTTCTGGTTCACTCTCGGCAACTTCTCTCCTTGGATAAGTTACGTCACACATTACAGATTGGCAGAAGGTAATGTAACCATCAGGGAGGGGTGGGGGCCGGGGGCGGTCCTTAACATCCAATATTCGTCCCTGGCATAATACAGACAAATATCACAGTACACCATGAAGTACATATTTTAATATCATATCTGATTATCATATATTAAACAATGTTAAATATGTCAAATCACTAATTTTCCCCGATGCATACACCATATTGTTTGTTGGAATAGCGATATTTTTGCGCTTTGATTTCAGTTTCCGCGCAGACTTTGATCTTGCAATATGCCAACTTCATGGTTCTTGTGTCGCCTCTGATTGGCCTGGTAACCGATGCCATCATTGTGCACAGGGAAAAGAACCTATCCGGTAACCATATAACTTACACTATTTGTCAGTGATGCAATGGCAATCTTGTCAAGATAAGGTAAAACTCATTACTACGGAAGACAATATATGAGTCTTATTTATACATGTACTGGATAGTAAATTAGCCTGGTTTTCCAAACTGAGTGGAAATAATGCGCCAATAAAAAGTTCCGTCGATACTCCACAAGACAGTATTGTTGGCCCATCAAAAATTCAGCATACCAAAGGGAAACCATTGCTTTCGAACATCAGACTAACTCTCGGCGTGGTATGTGTACAGGTGTATGCGAATGATGGTCAATGATTGCTTATTGGGGGAGGGGGGGATCTTTGGTCATGGTAACGGACAGGAACTTCCAGGTTTCCATAGTGAAGAGCTCGTCTTATACATCTGAGATTGAAACCCACGGCTGAAGGAGCCTTTTTGCAGAATAAATATATTTCATTACCGTTCAAAAACGTAATCAAAATAAAAACATTGAAATATCAACTTTAACCCGGTTGATGTATCGTAATAAATGGCCGTTTGTTATTCTTTCGTGATATGATCAATTAAGTCAATGAGTAACAAAAAAACTCGGAAGAAGATACTACTAATTAGATGGGTTCTAATTAGTCGGGTTGTTCTTCTCTCCTAAGTTGACGCACCAAGCGACAGTGTTAAGGAAGACATAGGCCTGATACCTTCAAAAGACCCGCGAAAAGGTATGTCTCGTTGGAGTAGAAAGAAATCACTGATGGGGGTCTCGGGTGCCTTACTGACCCTGCAGGCCCCTCCCGGGTTCTTCTCACTGTGCTAGGGGCTGTCTTATACCGTCAGCTAGGGCGGGGCTGCTCAAACTGATATGACAACATGCGCTGCTTATTTCTAGAAGTCTGTGCCGGGGACCAAGTCTATGCCTAATGACACGGTAACAGGTAAATAAAGGAAAGAGTTCGCTCTCAGTTGCTACGTTTGCAAAATAGTAATTTAGTAACTTGTATTAATTTCGTAGTTTTATTCTTGAAGATCGTTTTGCAAGAAATTACATCTTATTTGACAGTGCAATTGTGATGGTGGTTGTTTAGTCATTTGGTGCCAAAAGCGGCCTTAAACATCAACATTTCCATTTTGTTACAGGCTCGGCCGGGCTTCTATGGAAGGCGGTCAGTGTGTGCCCAGTGCTCATGGCAACGTCACTGGCATCCGCCCTGCTGTCTGTGGCTTCCCTCGTCGGGACAGCCAACGCTGGGATCGCTGTCTCGCTCCTGGTGGCTGTGCTGAAGGGAACCATGTTTACGTCTTACTACATATTTTGCCAGCGCGTGTAAGTGTCTTATCTTTGTAAGTAATATCTTTGAGGCTACACAAGCGTAGCATTTGTAAGTAATATCTTTGAGGCTACACAAGCGTAGCATTCAGCGTTAGCCGAGTAAATGTTACTATAAAATAGCTCCTGTATCGCCGCATCACCAATAGACGTTACCTGCAACACGTCATCGGGTAACATCCACCCGGAAGTGTTTTTAGAGGAAATAAGTGGGTCATATTCTGTTGGTTCCACTTCCAGTTACCCGAAGGAACATTATGGCAAGCTGGTCGGACTCGGAGCTACCGTCGCCAATCTCCTCAATCTGGTCGAAGTGCCAATCTTCTACTGGGCGCAGTCTTCCACCCCGCCGTATATACCGGTAAGTAACTTGCCTCGCGATGGTGCCCTCTGGTGGTGCCCTCCGGTGGTGCCCGTTGTTGGTGCTATATGGTGGTCTCATGGTGGTGATCCCTGGTTGTGCCTGCTGGTGGTGCCCCTGGTAGTGCCTCCTGGTGGTGCCCCCTGCTAATGCTCCTTGGTGGTGCCACTGGTGGTGCCCCCTGGTGGTGTCCCTGGAAATGCCATTGGTGGTGGCCCCTGGTGGTGTTGTCTGGCGGTGCTCCCATTTAGTGCTATTGGTCTTCAAGTCAGGTGACACCCCTTAGCCAAAAAAACGCAAAGAAGGCATGGTTCCGCGGTATCACGTTCGCTCCCACAGCAATACTTATATTCGAGTACCGGCGGTGGTACCAGCTTACGCTAGTTTCAAAGCTTTCGCCAGTGAACGCTGTTATATTAAATGAGAATTGTCTTTAAGTTTGAAGACAGGATAGGAGAATAGCGCTGAAATAAAGCCATCTGCAACGAGAGCAAACCCTCCGCAGATATTACCAATGGCGAACTTCTTAAAAATATCCGGTCGCAGAATGTGGGATTGGTGGCGTCACGATCATTCTGACACCCACCGGTTTTCATTACCGCATACTAATTTTTGTCTATTGCGTATTTCAGGCTCAAGCGTTTCTATTGTGCACCGCAACGCTGACGTTTCTACATCCGCTGAGCATCCTCATCAGATATAGCGCACGGAAAGGATAAGAGGCAACCCTGTACCTGAGAGACATTGCATATGCTCTGTGTCTGTGAACAGCTATACGTATGCTGTGCAACCCTGTGTATTAAGGGAACCAGCTGTTGGGCTTTGGACATTTGGAAGGAGACTGATAGGGCCAGACGAGCCAGGCTCACGATCGGCATGGTTCGGTGGTCGCAGTAAATTCAGTATGACAGTTAAACTCCATTGTTCATGTATGTAACAGTAAAAACAACCAAATCTACTCACTGTTTTTTGTCAGTTTTTCTCTTAAAACTTAAAACTTCTAGCTGTTGGGTCATTATTAAAGTAATATATTGGCTTCGTTTCATGAGATATAGTTATTTGAAACCCCATAGAAGGTTTAAAATCAGGTATGGAACAGGCATGATATTTACATGCAAAATTATATTAGAGTCAGGCGTCGTTGCACTGTTCCCGTTTACTGTTCGACAGTGATAATTACGTTCTAATTACGGGTGTAGGATTGTTCCAACAGCCTGTTCCAACACCTTGGGCAGCAGCCAAGCCCCATATTTATATAGATTGTAACCCCATGTAGCATTTAGGCCGGGCGAATCAAATCTCATTCCAACTGGCCCGACTACGCGAGAACGGCGTGACCTTAGAACGGTCAGTGCCTCCTGCATATTTTAAGCAACATAGACCAAAATGAGTTATTGACGAATACTTTTTTGAACGACTACGTTTTTTTACGGAGGCACAACATTTAGGCTAATGCTAGTCAGGTGAGATCTCTGGGAACCATGTATAAATTCAAACACCATCACCATTTCTTGTTTATTGTTTGAAGGTTAGCTCCCATTTTAATGCCAATTCACAAGGATACCTTTATAATTTAACAATATGTTAGTAGATACTCGCGCGCAAGTATTACCCTATAGCATCAACGGCCTGTACTTGGTATCTTCCGGCGAGTGTTTTTGCCTTCAGTCATTTGAGACAAACTATCGGCTAAAGCTATCCTTAGCAAAACGAACCACAAGTTGATAAAACCGTATGCGGCTGTTTGACGAGTGACTGTCAGTGTCAGTCTGTCCACGTGTGGTGTGGGTTTGTCTGTTGAATGACGTAATAATCGTCATGAATATAATGTCTGCATGCGGTATCTATGGTTACGTTCAAACGGTCCTTACATGAACTGATCAGGCGAGGGCAATGGTGCTCCGCATGCGCATGCGCATGCGCAAAATACTTATTGTATATACCGGGATATCTATAACGCCTGATGTTTTAACTTTAAGCTCATTATGTGAAAGATATCTACATAGTAGCCACAAACTCTCCCTTTTGACCCTCTTCCGGTGTCCGCTGTTTCTCGGGGTCCGTTAGACCCAGCTGCTCCGGCACATTCCCTGCGAATATGGCGCGTAGTGTCTTCCCTCTATTCACGGCGTTCAACTAGCGACAGATATCTACGATCAACTCAATGACTTCTGTGAGTGAGATGATGGAGATACCGACCCACAGTCCCAGCGGACCTCTAATGTCGGAGAGCAGTTGGGGCACGGTATAGTCGGCAGACTCCACCGTCTCCATCATCCAGCTGTCTGCCATGTACACGTTCAGGCGCGAGAAATCTCTCATGGTCGTGGACGTCTCCTTGAAATATTTGGCTATTTTTTTAGCCTTCTCCGGCCCGACGTTCTCTGGCGTAAACCAGGCGGCAAAGTTGAAAATCATAGGTGGCTCTGATGCTAGCGGTTCTCTTACCTTAATCAGAGTCTCCTGCGTCAAAGCAGATTTTTTCCCATAGTATTATCGTATCCTCATCTATGTACCAGTTTGCCTGGACGGAATATGATATTGAATCTGAAACTATTGAATCTGAATCTGAACCCAATATCTTCGTACGTCTGTGCACCGTCAAATGAATCCGTCATCCATTTCGTGAGGCTGTAGCTGACGTCATAAGTGGTCTCGTGACAAGGCGAGACGCAGCCACACGCGCCGAAGATCGCCGCGTTGCGTTGCGCGCGCAATATCGTTGACTTACTGCAGACTATTTTGTCGTAAATGGCTGACACCGCCGCCCAACATTCGTCCGAATCACAAAACTGCAGTTATCACTCAACATGTCGTCGCTGCTGCAATAACTGTGATCCGGATACAATGATTCTCCCGGGAGCGTGATAACCTTACATCCGCATTCATCCACCACCGCCTTCTGCAAACACAGTTTCTGGCACGTCATCAGACGCGGATCCCGATGTACACTGAAGGTCACTGAACTATTTCGCACCGAGCAGTTCCCGTTCCAATCCGGGTGCTCTGTTTGGCCTTGACCCCAAACGAGACGGAGTAGATCCTCGGGACGTCAAAACTCTCGGTATTGGGGTATGGGGTTGTATAAAGGGGGTGAATGACCACCCTCACCCCTTCGTTGCCGAATACTAGACTGTGGACCTCGTGGATTTCCGGAATGAATCGTAGAACTTCGTTTTGTTCCCCCAGTCCGCTTCCGATGAAAGTTATCAGCGAGAGTCCGTTCTCCAAACCCTCTGCCAGCATTTCGCCCTCTATGTTTGGTGCATTGTAAGTATGACAATTGTAATAATAACTGTCAAAGAAACGAGAAATTTCCTTGTCTCGGTCACATGGGATTCCCGCCATGTTACACGTAGCGATGAAGTCCCTGGCTTGTACGGCCATGTGCGCCAGTGCTTGTCGGTCAATGTTGGTAGCTATCGAAGCACGGGTCGTAACCTCAAGGAATAGAACATCGGGGTTAACTTCGCCACGTATCGAATGTACTCCTGAATTAATGCATCCTCTGTTTGGTTCATCCCATCCTCGAGGTCTCGGGACGTCTTGAATATCCCGTTTATTTCTTTGGGGAAAAAGACGTCGAGGTTTCGCATGTTACAGATGGACACTGAGGGGAACGGAATGTCCAGCTTTGCAACTTCTACGGTCACCTTCTTAGGGTACGAGAAGTACCTCGTCATCAGCAGTGTGAACTGGAAACAGAATACGATAGCCGCCCTCAAACAAACCACGGCCCAGAAGACGCGTCGGCCAGTCGACCTTGATGACCCAATCAATTGGGGAACGCCGTGAATGCTGGTCTTTCCGGCGAAGCGCTGTACAATGATCAACGCAGTCATGGCGTAGGTAGTGCAATATCCACAGGCACTTAACCTATGCAACCCCTGGTTAGACCTACGTTACGTCCGCGAATTCGGGGATACACGATCTCTAGACATCAGCAGATGCAACGCACCGTGTCGTCTGTTACCCACCAGTCACACATCGTTACGCTACGCTCGCCCATGACACAGTGGATCACGACTAAGCGCTGCCTGCCATCGTTCACGCAGTGGTGATGCCCGCCTCATCCACTCGCACCCTACGGTTGGCAGGTCGAGGCCCGGCAAGGGTCTTATGTATGAGCGGCCGTTATGATCATAATGTGTGCTGCAATGTTAACCTTTACAGGCCAGATTCCGGGAAAATTAATTTGCAAATTCATATAATAAACCCATAGAAGAGTAATATTGAAGCAATCTGTCTGGTTATGCAAAATATATGGCTCACCATTAGGAACGTGTCGCACATTTTAGTCACGAAATCTAAACAAACTCGGGCGTTAATTCTGAACGACCAGAGCCAAAACTTTAGCGCCACGTGACATAAATGTATGTTTTTTGAGGAAAGAGGTGTAGTTGTAATTTTTCGATGTGTGGTATCTATAGTTTCAGAAATAGTGTTTTAACCTGCGATGTTGGGTTACGGAGATTTTAACAAAAGAATAGTATGACTGTCCGTCTCTAGAGCCAAGCGCACTAGTTTTTCAAACGAGAACCTACATTTAATTCACAAAAGGTCAAATAATCGCCGCTGACTATTTCTTGATGTTTTAGGGCATTATATGAGATAATATAATATTAGTAGTAGTGGTCACCTTATTTGAAGGCCCGTAGCGAGAAATTGGCCTCGGTAACCCCCCTTTTTTGGCCTATTTTGTTACATCATAATCGAGTGTCATGCTGTGAAAATATCAGAAACATGTAATGACTATTTAACATCGTGGCAGAAAGTTACTAAATTAATATCCCACTAACCACAAGGTTCCCAGTATTACCATATATATTACTGATCATAAATTCCTCTCATTTCACATATAAATATTACTTAATATAGGCTTATGCATATGTATTTTATAATGGTATGATCCTAGGTGTGAAAACATAACAATTGATAACTTCCGCAACTGTTTGCGCAAATGAGGAGGTGTGTAATGGGGGGGGGGGAGTGGATGGCGGGGGGTGTCTAAATCGCACATCTGATACCGTGTTGAGGATCGTTTGATAGGCACCTTGAATAAAGAACGATATCCATGACCCCCATGTTTTTCTCCTGTTTTCGTCACTTCTTATATTGAGTAACATGCTACAAATATTTCCAAAACTTGTAATGACTCTCAGTTTTTGGCTATAAAGTGAGAATTGTCTTTAAGTAAGGTCTCTTCCGACTATTGATCAACAAGTAGGCCGTCGACTCATAACGCAGCAACGCACATAAAAAAAATCACCATTTAGTAAATCAGATTATTATTGGTAATTCCTATTAAAATCACACAGCGACGTAAACCTCGACCTACGCCTATCAGAGGGGTAGTAAGATATCCTGGTCGGGGAAGAGAGGAATGGAGGGGGTGGGGGAGTGAAACGAATGAGCGACATTAGCAAGTAAACTCCAGATTTATTGTCCCCCTTGCGCCTAACATAAGGAATGTTGCCATGGGGACATTTTATGTGTAAGAAAGTTCACTTTGCGGGTAAGCATACGTGTATGGGTGCCTTATGTGTCCTTTGGGTCTTAGGTGTCCCTTATCGCTAGTTCATTTCCCAGATTGTTGATATTCTCGGGAATTAAGGCCTGGGGTGAGGGATTGAGGCTTAGGGGCCTGTTGGGGGATCTCAAGGTAATGAGCTACTGGGGATGTGTCTCCGGAAAGGGTCTTTTTCGTGTATTTTGGTACGCCAATGGGTCCTAAATTATGCACTTTTGGTACCGGCGTGGGTCCAACACGGCGATTGTTTAACAACACTCAATTTGGCTTGGCCAATCACTTGAAAAACTTTCAGTAAGCGAAAAAATCTGAGCAAATATTGCGTTGCAGCCTCTATCTGAAGATTACTCTCAAACAAATAGGGGATCTCAATATTAACGGAGTTATGCGTGAAAACATCTTTCGTGACCTGCTGTGATCTTTTCCCGCCAAAATGATCTTGTAGGGTCTCATATCAAAGTTTGGGAATTTTTTGTAGAGGGACTATTCGGGCGATTTCAAAATTTTAAAACGCGATACGAGGTATCTAGCTTCAATAAGTGAAATAATTAGTAGCGTCCTTAAATGACAACTGTCCACTGGTGGCAGGCATAAGCTTGGCTCCGCAGATTTCACGCTTTTTCTGCCGTAAAAACCCAGTACCCTCAACGCGTTGTAACCCGCGCCCCACACTGGAGGCAGGCTCATGCTTTTATTTTTGTGCGTGCCGAAAATTGAACTATAGATGCACTGTTGATCATATTTTAATAAGCTGAATAAGATATAAAGGTTATCTGTTTTTAATAGCATGATACGCGGCACGGCAGGTGTAACTCTCTCCATTTCCGTTTTCAGCTCAGAGAAGTTCGCAGCTTACGATTTCTGACGTTGCAACGGCAGAGTACATGAGTCGCCCGAAATATATTTTACTCAGCCGCCATGCTCATAACTTTTCATAGGGTCAAATACAAACTATGTGAAAAATGCGGGTCCGACTGTTAACTAATTCACAACGCGATTTTCACGCCACATGCGTTGATATTGTTGTGAGTGTTTGTATAGTCAATTTCGTTTTCAAAGGCCAACCGTATTGTGAAGTCAGTCGCTATGTGGCGCTGTTTTCCTACGACCATATATTATCATGGAGATGAGGGGATAATATATATATATATAACGCATAATATATAGGGGTGGCGAGCTTGTTTGGGGGCGGATCTACGGTGCCTCCAATGACCAACAGTAGTAATTTGGAAAGGCGGTGTTATTGCACCATCGATTGTTTCACATATACATCGCCTCCATTTCGACGAGAACATTATTTGCCATCCATCTAATTATATCATCATGCATGTGCTTGGACAACATAAGTACCAATTGGTGTTTAAACCATTTGTATTCAAGAAAGGTGTAAAATAATCCGTTGGTGACTTATTTGATGACAAGCTCTAGGAGCGGTATTCATAAACCACATTTAGGACACGTCGTTAGACTTTTGTCTCTTTTAGGCATTTTTGTCGAGCGATTATCGGATTCAAGAGGTGGATATTTTGGATTGGGAAAATGATATGCAATTATAGTGCATATAATACGTTGATCCTGAGCACAAACCCAACGAGCTGGTGAGGCTAAGGCAAAATTTTCTTTTTGTGCGAAGGCGACTGTGGTTCATAAATACCGCTTCATGATCCCGTTATCCAGCGAACTATTACTACACATAGGCACACAGCTCCCTGTTCAACAACCCGGTGCGGGACTATTGTCTGAGTCGGGACTAAGCACGGCGCCATTAGCTACGTGAATATAGGGGCGTCTGGTCGATATTTGGTTGTATCACTCGCAGTCTGGTTTTCTCGGGCTCTGCAGTCGGCTTGGTGATTCGGCCATTGTTTCAGACACATATTGGAATGAACCGGACGAATTAATAATTAACGAAAAAGTCAAAAATTGAAAAGCCATTAGAATTGTTACAGTCACGGTCCATTGATACTCCCATACACGGCTCAACACGTTATTCGGGATCATACCCGTCACCATGCCGATGGAGGAAGTAATTGTCAAGCTGTCCAGAGTGCGTGTCTTCCTCATCTTTGGCATGACTTTCGTAGAGGGCTTTCTGTTTGGCTTCCTCATCGTCGGATGGCCTTCCCTCGCCTACATGTTCATTGGCGACGGCGTCTTCTCGGAGTTCTGCAGCAATGAAGGAGGAGGAGAAAGCGACTCCTCGGTCATGGCGCGCGTTTTTAGAGGACTGACACCCGGCCATCTTGACTTCGGCGGCAACGCGTCAATGACTGCCGGCCAGTCGAGCGGTCAGGGTTCGCATACCACGTGCGCTGAGCAGCAAGGACTGCTCAACCTCGTCCTCATCGTGGCCAACGTCGCCGGCGAGGGCGGCAGCTTCCTCTGCGGCTTCCTTTTCGACAGAATGGGGCTCCGCACCACGCGTCTGATACAGTTGTGAGTATTGAGCACCACGCGTCTGATACAGTTGTGAGTATTGAGCATTACGCGTCTGATACAGTTGTGAGTATTGAGCATTACGCGTCTGATACAGTTGTGAGTATTAAGCCCCAGGCGTCTGATACAGTTGTGAGTATTGAGCACCACGCGTCTGATACAGTTGTGAGTATTGAGCACCACGCGTCTGATACAGTTGTGAGTATTGAGCACCACGCGTCTGATACAGTTGTGAGTATTGAGCATTACGCGTCTGATACAGTTGTGAGTATTGAGCATTACGCGTCTGATACAGTTGTGAATATTAAGCATTACGCGTCTAATACAGTTGTGAGTATTGAGCATTACGCGTCTGATACAGTTGTGAGTATTGAGCACCACGCGTCTGATACAGTTGTGAGTATTGAGCACCACGCGTCTGACGCAGTTGTGAGTATTGAGCACCACGCCTCTGATACAGTTGTGAATATTGAGCACCACGCGTCTGATACAGTTGTGAGTATTGAGCACCACGCGTCTGATACAGTTGCGAGTATTGAGCACCACGCGTTTGATACAGTTGTGAGTATTGAGCATTACGCGTCTGATACAGTTGTGAATATTAAGCATTACGCGTCTAATACAGTTGTGGGTATTGAGCACCACGCGTCTGATACAGTTGTGAGTATTGAGCACCACGCGTCTGACGCAGTTGTGAGTATTGAGCACCACGCGTCTGATACAGTTGTGAGTATTGAGCACCACGCGTCTGATACAGTTGTGAGTATTGAGCACCACGCGTCTGATACAGTTGTGAGTATTGAGCACCACACGTCTGATACAGTTGTGAGTATTGAGCACCACGCGTCTGATACAGTTGTGAGTATTGAGCACCACGCGTCTCATACAGTTGTGAGTACTGGGCACCACGCGTCTCATACAGTTGTGAACATTGAGCACCACGCGTCTGATACAGTTGTGAGTATTGAGCACCACGCGTCTGATACAGTTGTGAGTATTGAGCATTACGCGTCTGATACAGTTGTGAATATTGAGCATTACGCGTCTAATACAGTTGTGAGTATTGAGCATTACGCGTCTGATACAGTTGTGAGTATTGAGCACCACGCGTCTGATACAGTTGTGAGTATTGAGCACCACGCGTCTGACGCAGTTGTGAGTATTGAGCACCACGCGTCTGATACAGTTGTGAGTATTGAGCACCACGCGTCTGATACAGTTGTGAGTATTGAGCACCACGCGTCTGATACAGTTGCGAGTATTGAGCACCACGCGTTTGATACAGTTGTGAGTATTGAGCATTACGCGTCTGATACAGTTGTGAATATTAAGCATTACGCGTCTAATACAGTTGTGGGTATTGAGCACCACGCGTCTGATACAGTTGTGAGTATTGAGCACCACGCGTCTGACGCAGTTGTGAGTATTGAGCACCACGCGTCTGACGCAGTTGTGAGTATTGAGCACCACGCCTCTGATACAGTTGTGAATATTGAGCACCACGCGTCTGATACAGTTGTGAGTATTGAGCACCACGCGTCTGATACAGTTGCGAGTATTGAGCACCACGCGTTTGATACAGTTGTGAGTATTGAGCATTACGCGTCTGATACAGTTGTGAATATTAAGCATTACGCGTCTAATACAGTTGTGGGTATTGAGCACCACGCGTCTGATACAGTTGTGAGTATTGAGCACCACGCGTCTGACGCAGTTGTGAGTATTGAGCACTACGCGTCTGATACAGTTGTGAGTATTGAGCACCACGCGTCTGATACAGTTGTGAGTATTGAGCACCACGCGTCTGATACAGTTGTGAGTATTGAGCACCACACGTCTGATACAGTTGTGAGTATTGAGCACCACGCGTCTGATACAGTTGTGAGTATTGAGCACCACGCGTCTCATACAGTTGTGAGTACTGGGCACCACGCGTCTCATACAGTTGTGAACATTGAGCACCACGCGTCTGATACAGTTGTGAGTATTGAGCACCACGCGTCTGATACAGTTGTGAGTATTGAGCATTACGCGTCTGATACAGTTGTGAATATTGAGCATTACGCGTCTAATACAGTTGTGAGTATTGAGCATTACGCGTCTGATACAGTTGTGAGTATTGAGCACCACGCGTCTGATACAGTTGTGAGTATTGAGCACCACGCGTCTGACGCAGTTGTGAGTATTGAGCACCACGCGTCTGATACAGTTGTGAGTATTGAGCACCACGCGTCTGATACAGTTGTGAGTATTGAGCACCACGCGTCTGATACAGTTGCGAGTATTGAGCACCACGCGTTTGATACAGTTGTGAGTATTGAGCATTACGCGTCTGATACAGTTGTGAATATTAAGCATTACGCGTCTAATACAGTTGTGGGTATTGAGCACCACGCGTCTGATACAGTTGTGAGTATTGAGCACCACGCGTCTGACGCAGTTGTGCGTACTGAGCACCACGCGTCTGATACAGTTGTGAGTATTGAGCACCACGCGTCTGATACAATTGTGAGTATTGAGCACCACGCGTCTGATACAGTTGTGAGTATTGAGCACCACACGTCTGATACAGTTGTGAGTATTGGGCACCACGCGTCTGATACAGTTGTGAGCATTGAGCACCACGCGTCTGATACAGTTGTGAGTATTGAGCACCACGCGTCTGATACAGTTGTGACTATTGAGCACCACGCGTCTGATACAGTTGTGAGTATTGAGCACCACGCGTCTGATACAGCTGTGAGTATTGGGCACCACGCGTCTGATACAGTTGTGAGCATTGAGCACCACGCGTCTGATACAGTTGTGAGTATTGAGCACCACGCGTCTGATACAGTTGTGAGTATTGAGCACCACGCGTCTGACGCAGTTGTGAGTATTGATCACCACGCGTCTGATACAGTTGTGAGTATTGAGCACCACACGTCTTATACATTTGTGAATGTTGACCTTGCACGTGCTGCAGTTGGCACGATTCAACATGTTGCAGTGTTTGGCAGTGATTCCGTGATACCTCATTGCAAGGAATGTTAGCACATTATATCATTTACCCTTGTCGACAGTTATTCATTTATCTTGTACACAATATTTTACAGGTTTCATAACAACCTATCTTGCGATAGACAATGTCGCGAATATTAGCTTTATTGCACTTATATAATTTGGGTTCATTAAAATGTTTCTTACATACATTTTTCTCCGTTATAATGGACCTGTATTTACATTTATTGCGTCTTCGCGGTGGTTACCTTCTAGACTATTGATGAATTATTCATCTTTGGGGTGAGAAGGAATTTAGGATGAAATAATATTGGATGATTTAGATTAATCTAACTTTTTTCCAATATTTTACATAGCTGCTTCATGTTCGTGGGAGCGATGCTGATGACGTTGACAAACATAGGTAAGGCGATCGCCAAGCGTGCCGCGAGTGACGTCACATCCGGAGCCGCGCTGTAGTAGTGTGTGGTTTGTGGAGTTCTCTATACGATCGATGAGATTGAAGTCTGTAGATATGGTTGTCTTGTAGAATGTGGCATAAATTATGCTGTGATCATATAATATACTCATCATAATACACAGGTTTCACTCTAGTATCCATGCTTTCTACACACTGTAGATTAGATATTGTGCGTTTACTTAAATATAGTTGATACTTGTTCTTGATGACATATTGTGTGATATGCGTGTCTGTTTGCAGAACTGTCACCATTAATATTCGTTGGAGCGACGTTTCTGAGCTTCTCCGCTATGTTTCTCATTATGGCCAGTACTCACGTAAGTACACTATGGTATACACATAGGCGCCTCAATCGTGGGCGGGTGGGGCGGGAGGGGTGGGGGGCGGTTTCACACATATGTCATATAAAGAGAGAAGGTACGAAAGTCATTTTGCAGCCAGGAAAATCAGCCCGAAACAACATCGGTCGATTTCGTCAACAAATGCCACGAGTGCGCGGTTTCCCCGCTTCACTCAATGCCTCAACACTTTACTCACGTAAATATCACGTAATCCCATTCAAACACACCTTCAAATCGCTGCATCAAGGCATTTTTCCGCCAACTTTACGCGATTTTCACTGATGCCGCTCACCATGGCCGTTGACTGCCGCAGCGCATTTCTTAGAGCCTTCTGATTGGTTGTAACCTCGCGTGTGCCGTTTTCTCGCAAGCTCCTTCGTCCATATGCAAATTACATAGCAGGCTGTTCCCTCACTGGTAATCCCGCCTTAAGTACTCGTATGGATTAACATGTAGTAATAGTTTTCGCAGGGGGTGATACGGCGTTAGAATAAGTAGCGCTGATCGAGCCGTGCCTTTGACATTAAAGTTTATAGGGGTCTGCACGGGTAAATGGCGACACACGACACAGAGATATTTGAAAATTCAACATTCGACATTGAGGATCGTACAGTTTTTTATTTCTTTGATCCAGCCGCCCATGAGCTCAATGACTTTCATTGTCATTGCTATGACATAAATTTACAAATGCACTGAAAATGCTTCGTGAACTAGGCCACACGACCCCTCCCCCCCCCCTTACCTCTCGGTGGTGGGGGGGGGGGGTGGGTACTGAATATATTCCTGAGTTTAGGAGGGGTCCGCGGTAAAGCCCTCCCCCCTTTTTTTCACTGCCAAAATCCGCTCGGTCGGGGCGTTTTATTATCGCCAAATTCCGCCAATTTGAAAATCTGCTCGAAAGGGGAACCTCCCCCCTTTTTTGAGGGCCAATGCCGTTTTTTCAATGCAAAATGTAGGCCATCTCAGCCGTGACTCCCCCCCCCCCTTTTTTTTTGGCGTGGACCCGCCACCCGGTAAGAAGTATTCAGTGGAGCCCCCGCCCCCCCACTTCCCCGGTCTTCAAAAACTTCATAGTCCCTCGGCCCAGAGCCACAAATATCCGCTCTCTCAGGCATCAAGACAACTGCGGAAATTGCCCCCATCAGTTTTGTGTAAACTCCCCCTCCTCCGCCCCCCCCCCCCCCCCCGCCCCCCGAGCGCAACCTCCCCCCCTCCTCACTTCGTCTCTGTGTACTTTATAGGCATGTATTTAAAAAAAAGCCGCCAGATGATTTCTGACCAATCAGAAGGCTGATAGCCACAGAGCAGTTACAACCAATGAGAACGCTCCAAAATACTCGCTGCGCTACTGACAAACCTCAACGGCCATGGTGAGCGGCATCAGTGAAAATCGCGTAAAGTTGGCGGAAAAATGTCTTGATGCAGCGATTTTAAGGTGTGTTTGAATGGGATTACGGGATATTTTCGTGAGTAAAGTGTTGAGGCATTGCGTGAAGCGAGGAAACCGCGCAGTCGTGGCATTTTGTTGACGAAATCGAACGATGTTGTTCGGGCTGAGTTTTCTGGCTGCAATATGGCTTTCCTACCTTCTCTCTTTATATGACATATGTGTGAAGCCCCCCCCCCCTCCCGCCCCACCCACCCACGATTGAGGCGCCTGTGGTATACACAGCTGAAGGTTCAATGCTCAAACCAGGCGACATGTTCGGAGCGCTCCGGTATGTACAAAGTAGGCAAGGATATGAAGAGAGCAAAGCACGCCACACTGTAGCGCTTATGATAATCTATCGGGCGCAGATTGAAGCATGATTATATTCAAAACCTACTTTAATACATTATCGAACTTCAAAAGCCTAGTTCACACTGTGCTGGTCTATATAGCAAGACGAACCGGGGCCATCTCGTAAAAGTTGTGCCCACACACAACAGTGATTTTTCTCATTGTTTATTGTGCCAAGAGGCTACCAGATAATGAGGCAAGATTTATCCCATGGAGCCATGATTTAAAAAAAAGAAAAGAAAAGCAGTGAACAGCGTCCGTTAGCGAAGAGCCAAAATAGCTGTATATCGCCTAATGCCGGGTTTACATGGTACGATCATTCCTTCAATAGTCGTCAGAACGGTCGAAGCATCGTTTGGTCAACAGTTCACACGGTCAATTGTATCAACTGATTCAACAATTATCACTACCGCCACCTAACGAACATTCGAGTATCATTCATAACGCCATGCATACAAGTCCCCACATATACTGCTGTCATAATGCAAAATGCAAACAATATCAACGTGATCATCCGAAACGCTGATTGGCTAAAATACTCCCGGAGCGGGCACTACACAGAGTCAGGTATACATATGTGCTGCCCAAATGACCCCTTTTCCCTCTGAATCCCCGAAGCAGAAATCAACAATTTCTCTCGATATGCCTACCTGAGATTTTTTTTTCCAAATTGCAGTTCTTGACTATATAATCTAATTGATATCGAAAGTGTTCAAATGAGTATCCTCCAGACACTTTGTCATGAATATCAGTGTCTATTTGATATGTCGTTTTAACCCAAAATTCTGTCAGTGTCAATTTTAGATGCCTTTGTTAACCAAACAGTTATCTCTCTATGACTACACAATTGACACTGTTCTCTGGCTCTCCAAATCCTCTCTATGGCATGGGCGGCACACCCGACAACTGTAGTAATGTAGCGCCCCCCCCCCCCCACCCCGGGAATATAATAAACGCTTATTGTTTGACAATTTCCAAATCGTGAAGTTGATCGAAACTTTAGAACATGCGCTAAGCTTACAGTGCGTTAAAAACTGGCCATCCCATTGCATAGTCGGTCGAAAAATTGATTTGTGGCAATGAGCTTTACAACGTATTGCATCGCGTGAAGAGGGCATAATAACCCATACAATCCAGGTGTAGATTATATGGTTCGAGCTATCAGTTTATCCGGCAGCACGAATTCAATGTTTCTCGAATAAAGATGTTATGTTAACTGTAGCACCTTTGTTGTAATCTATGGCAAACATAATAAGGAAAAAAGACAATAACCGTTTTGAGTATGCAGCATATATACATGCTATGGTTCCACTTCCAGTTGACCATGCTTGCCGGGGCCAAGCAGTCTGCCGTCCTCGGTGTGTCGGCCATGTTCATCTCCCTCTGCAGCCTGAACACAGGAGTCATGCAGGTACGTGCGGCCACGCAATGCCGTCCTGACATGGCGTACCGTGTCCGGCTAACCGAATAGCAAATCTCCCAATAGGGATATAACTATATCGTTTGTCGCTTCGGGTGGTAATGGTCGTTCTCCCGTGTCCAAATATTTCAGCATAGCTCACGTGTTACTTACGCTTACCATTCACTGCCGTAATGTATGAAGGCCCGTCGTCCACTTTATAACCCACTAAATGGGTTATAATAGTAAACGGGGGCGTGAGTCCTACGTGAGCTATGTTGAAAGAATGGTCCATGCTGACGTGGAAAACCATAAAGATGGAACAAACCGTAGTTATAATTGCAATATATATACTTGTGCAACCGTTCATAATAATTGCAATATCACAATTGCACAAACCGTAGTAATTAATTGCAATATCATAATGTTACACACCGTCACAAATGCAATGTCACAATTGTACAAACCGTAGTAGTAATTGCAACATTATACTTGTATACACCGTCATAATAACTGCAATATCATAATTGTGCCAACCGTAGTAAGTCCTTGCAATGACATAATGGTACATGCCGTCTTAATAATTGCAATATTATTATTGTACAAACCTTAGTACCTTAGTAATAATTGCAATATTATACTTGTTCAAACCTTAGTAATAATTGCACTATTATACTTCTAGTAGTGACTTGTAGCAGTCGTGATACTCTGTTATTTGCATACATTGTCGCCAGGCGGCGTACGACGCCGGGGTCAGCAGACAGACGTGTTTCTATGTATACGCCGGGCTGACAGGCATCCATCTGCTGGATACACTGTTCCTGATGCCGTCATACAAGGTCACAGAGGCAGGGGCTGTCATTCTGGGTACGAACTGGTGGGGTAAATGTGAACAGGCGCCACCAGTACTGCAATATTTACCAATAATTGGAAAATGCTTCACCCGTCAAGTATAGTAACGCGCCATTATCATTGTTAATTAAATAGTAACCGCGAACAGAGTGTGGAAATATTGGACTGTCATATTTTGAATTAAAATATCATGCACCTGTGGCTTAGCAACTGTGTCATGTGTTTCAAATAATTATCGATCAGAAACCAATATACTGCTTCAATAATTATTCGATGTTGATATTACTGTTACACACACAAGGAATAGAGTTAAAGTGTCATACTGGCTGTGTCGAACATTATTAAATAAAATAGCGTGATATAAACATAATATATATCTCCTGGTGGTCTAACATAATCCATAAATGCTGTGCGAAGAAGCAAATAAATGCGCCACATAATCTTTTTTTTCGCATTGAGTTTGTATGGAAATAATGCAAGCACTGGTGCCATATTTAGCAATTACTGCATGATGCGGCAACGTCTGGCAACAATTGTTTAAAACGTCGGGGGCAGGGACGTGATAGGCCACGCTTCCAGATATATGAGATACTATATATACATGTAATATAACTTTTTATTTCATTCACAACAGTACCAGGTGACCAACCAGGTGTCGACAAGGATATTTCTTTGGACAGCGGTTGTTCATCTCAGGACGAGCCGAGGGCAATCTCATCCAGTTTCGAAATGGTTGCCGTGGAGACGTCGCCGCGCGTCGACACTGACGCCACATCCTGTGAAGTTAGTCCCCATGGACTCTCCTTCAAACAGATTGTAGTGTCCGCCTTATTCGTCAACCACTTGATATGGTTCTCCTTCAACCAGACAAACTTCTGGTTCAGTATCGGCAGCTTTTATCCTTGGATTAGCTACGTCACACATTACAGATTAGCAGAAGGTAATGTAACAGTCAGGGAGAGGTAGGGACCGGGGTCGGTCCTTAACATCGGATATTCGTCCCTGGCATAATGCAGACACGTTTCCCAGTACTCCATGAAGTACATATCTATTTTAATATCGTATTTGATTCATTTTGACATATGGCTTATGAAATTGATGGTATTTCGTACCACCCGTAAAACAATGTTACATTTGGCAAATAGCAATTTCCTTCAATACATACGAGACTGTGTTTGTTGGAATATCGATATTTAAGACGAAAATTCAGAGTTTCATTTACGTCGGTGTGTTCGTATGTCTGTAACGTAGCACATTATCTGTTCAACGCCTTAAGATATCGACTTCCAAATTCGCTATAAGATGCGGAATGACCATCGTCAGGCTAAGCTCGTAGATAGGCTATGTAGTCAAAGGTCAAGGTCACAGAATTTTTCTGAAATTCCTTTAACCATTGACCAAAACATATGTAATATGTAGCAATGTTAGTGACATCATGTGTGCCAAACGGCATCGAAATCGAACCAGTAGGTTCGGCGCTAGAAGTTAATCACACTTTAACACATGGCCATGAATATAAAGCCTCGATACGCCAAATGACTGGCGGCGCGGTGACGTTTCGGCCTATATCCCGGTTGATATTGCATGTACATATTTGCAGTCTGTACGAACATGTTCAAGTTGCTCCTATCATCCCGAGTTTTGTCTTTCTTTTCAAGCTATGCTTAAAAATCTCGTTTTGCTTTTCGGTTTTAGTTTCCGCGCAGACTTTGATCTTCCAATATGCCAACTTCATGGTTTTGGTGTCGCCTCTGGTTGGCCTCGTAACAGATGTCATCGTAGCGCGCAGAGAAAATAACCTACCCGGTAACCACAGAACTTACAATATGAGTCGGTGATGCAATGATCATCTGGTCAAGATAAAGTAAAACTCATTACCTTTGCTACCTAACATTGCACTACCTCTCTGCTCAGTGTATGTACAAATGTATGCAAATGACATGGCCAATGATTGCTTGCAAGGAAATCCTAGTGAACAGCTCGTCTTATGTATCGGAGATTAAAACCTACGGCTGAAAGAGCCTTTTCGCAGAACACCTATATTTCATTACTGTTCAAAAAAGTAACCAAGTAAAAACATTGAAGTATAACGTTAACCTGGTAGGACTATCGTTATAAATGTCCGCTTATTCTTTCGTAATATGACATGATCAATTGGGTCAATGATAACATAAAAACTCGGAAGAAGATACAACTCATTAAATGTCTGGTTGATCGTCTCTCCTAAGATGACGCAGCAAGCGACTGTGTTAAGGAAGATATAGGCCTGATACCTTCAAAAGACCCTCGAAAAGGTAGGTTACGTTGGATCTGAAAGAAATTACTGATGGGGGTCTTGGAAATCTTATTGACCCTGCAGGCCCCTCTGCCTTCTTCTCACTCTGCTAGGAGCTCTGTTATATCCGTTGCCGACTATTTCCTGTATGCATTCGCATACTGGTCCGTCATCTGGGGCTAGGCTGCGCAAATTGATATAACAAATTGCGCTGCCTATTGCAAGAAATTGTAACTGATTTGACCGTGCAATTACTTTCCAGGAGATTAGAACTGATATGATCGTACAATTATTGTTCAAGAAATTATAACTGATTTGACCCTACAATTATTGTTTAAGAAATTATAACTGATTTGACCGTGCCGGGATCACCACCAAATCACTAGAAGCTTGCATCTAGCCTAATTATTCGTAGGTGGAGGAAGTGAGCGGAGAGCTCAGAGAGGATGGCTCGCGCTCAATGGCGACTGGAACACCGGGTACAGGAAAACCCCGCGCGGAACTCTCTCTGCGACTAGAAACTAGCAAAGATTTTTGATTTATCATCACTTATCGTGCAATTTGTAAAGGAATCAGACAGGACTAGCAACGACTGCACTTTCTTCTGCACTTTTCTTTGTCTGCATATATCAATAGGTCCTTGGTGCGAACTCGGACACTGGCACCTAATCTGGGGCAGGCTTCATCCATTCATCCTTTAATCGTCCCGGGTGTTTCCTTGACCCTGTTTAGCCCTGGGGTGCCGAAACATTTCCATTTTGTTACAGGCTCGGCCGGGCTTCTATGGAATGCGGTCAGTGTGTGCCCAGTGCTCATGGCAACGTCACTGGCATCCGCCCTGCTGTCTGTGGCTTCTCTCGTCGGGACAGCCAAGGCTGGGATCGCTGTCTCGCTCCTGGTGGCTGTGCTGAAGGGAACCATGTTTACGTCTTACTACATATTTTGCCAGCGCGTGTTAGTGTTACAACAATATATCCGGAGCTACACAAGCGTTAGACGAGTAACTGTTAAAATAAACGGCAAAATAGGTTACCGTGCGCCCTCAAGTGATTATAGCTCTTGTACCGTTGCATCACTAATATACTTTACTTACAACACGTCATCGAGAAACGTCTACACGGAAATGTTTATGCTTCAATGTTATCATTATTAAATTCAAAATAACTGGATCGTGTTGGTTCCAATTTGCAGTTACCCGAAGGAACATTATGGCAAGCTGGCCGGTCTCGGAGCTACCATCGCCAACCTTCTCAATCTGGTCGAAGTGCCAATCTTCTACTGGGCGCAGTCCTCCACCCCGCCGTATCTACCGGTAAGTAACTATCTCCCGATGGTGCCCCCTGGTGCTCTCTGGTGGTGTCCCCTGGTGGTGCTCTCTGGTGGTCTCCGGATAGTGCCCCCTGGTGTCGCCCCCTGGTGTTCTCTGGTGGTGCCCATGGTGGTGCTCCCTGGTGGTCTCCTAGTGGTGCCCCCTGGTGGTACACCTGTTACTCTCTGGTGGTATCCCCTGGTGGTGCTCTCTGATGGTCTCCTGGTGGTGTCCCCTGGTGGTGCTCTCTGGTGGTGCCCCCTGGTGCTCTCTGCTGGTGCCCCCTGGTGGTGCTCTCTGGTGGTGCCCCCTGGTGCTCTCTGGTGGTGCCCCCTGGTGGTGCTCTCTGGTGGTCTCCTGGTGGTGCCCCCTGGTGGGGCTCTCTGGTGGTGCTCTCTGGTGGCACTTGTGGATATGCTCTGGTGGTGCACGTAGCCATCAATATCGCCATGGCATTATATCCCAAAGAAGACATATATGAAATAGATTCGCGTATGTTTCAAGTCTAAGACAGGATAGCGCTGAAATAAAGCCATCTTCAACGAGAGAAAACTCTCCGCAGAAATTACCAATGGCGCAATTCTTCAAAGTATTGGGTCGCTGCGATTGGTGTATCTTGGCCCTCCCTGCATGGTGTCACGTATCATGGGCCTCAGCCAAGTGAGCACGAGCATTCTGACGCCGTACGGTTTTCATTACCAAACAATATTTTTGTCTGATGCGTGTTTCAGGCTCAAGCGTTTTTTTTGTGCACCGCAACGCTGACGTTTCTACATCCGCTGAGCATCCTCATCAGATATAGGGCACGGAAAGGATGACAGGCAACCCTGTAACTGAGAGACATTGAACACACTCTGTGCCGGTGAAAAGCTATACATGATGTGGAGCCCTATATATTAAGGGAACCAGCTGTTGGACTGTGGACATTTGGATGGTGAATCCTAAGGCTAGACGAGCCAGGCTCACGATCGGCATGGTTCGGTGGACTTAGTCAAGTCAGTATGGCAGTTAAACTCCATTGTTCATGTATGTAACAGTAAAAACAACCAAATCTACTCACTGTTTTTTTCAATTTTTTATTGTATAAATCTACTTGCGGATGGGTAATTATTAAAGTAATATATTGGTTTCGGTTTCAATGGATATAATTATTCGAAATTAAGTTGAAAATCAGATATAAAACCAGCATGATATTTACATTCGAAATTATATCTATAGTCAAGCGTCGTCACACTGTTCGCGTTTACCGTTTGACGATGATAATATCGTGCTAATTACGTTTCGGGTGTAGGATTCCTCCTGTTGAAAACATCCGCACACCAACCCCGCCTGCCCTAACAACTTGGACAGCAGCCAGGCCCCATATTTAAATAGATGTTAACCCCATTAAGCCGGGCAAATCGCATCTCATTCCATCTACCCGGACTACGATAACGGCGTGACCTTATAACTCTCAGTGCCGACCTCGGAGCCGGGCGGGCCTCACGACTTTGGCCCTCACCCCAAGGTCAGTCAGACCACCTATACCCCTCAATGCTTGAAAGCCGTACGTTTAATGTGTGTTTAAATTCTTCCGTTTTCTCGTAGAGGGTCATTTGTAAAACTCCACATAGTAAGTAATATATGACCAAGTTTGATATTCGTTTAATTCTCAACATAAACAAAACAACAGGTTGATCGCCGTTACCTTTGTCTTGGAAGGGCGGTCCGTCTAATGCACTGCGTACCTCGTGACGGGAACCGACGGCAGCGGGGTACATAAATACATGATAACCAATGGTAAGCACGACCAGAACCTGAGCGGACAGCGGCGCCGGCTATTCATAAATGATCCGAATAGCGTTCCGGTGCTGGTTGGGGAAACGTGGATAATATAATGCGTACTTGACATGTGAATCCATTTAATTCAATGTAATTACGTTACCTTCTGCATATTGTAAGCAACATAGGCCAACATGAGTTATGCCAACATAAGTTATTGATCAATGCATTATTGAACGAGTCAGGTGAGCGCTCAGTGAACCATGTATACATTAAAACACCATCACCGTTTGGTGTTTATCTGATTGGTGTGAAAGTTAGCTCCCTTTTTAGTGCAATTCACCAAGGCAGCTCTCGAATAAATGTGGGACAGCATTATTCTTAAAGGTTCAAGCTAAGGTACGTATGTGCAGATTATATTACTCGGCGTTAAACAACATAAAGCTCAGAAAACAGTTTACATCCACGATTCGTATGTTAACAATATCTGACAGTAATCATATTTTATGTATATTTTGTTCTAATACTGTGACCAATATACAGTCTCATCTTCTTAATCAATGCCTTGCGCTAAATCATGTGCGCACGAATATGTGGGAAGACATAATTAATATAATCTCTGTTGAAAAATTGGTATTTATCCTTTCAAAAGAAGACGATGAGATGTGCGCTATACTTTTTGGAGCTTTAAATGATGAAGACACATAACCAATTGTCTCTGCAGTCGCACAACATTTCAGCCCTTATTTCCAAGAAACCTACCAATAGCCCAGCCTATTAAAGTATTTTGTTACAATCAAAAGTACACATAGCCTACTTTATATGTTTTAATGTTCGTTATGTTTAACGTGTTCTTGTTTCTTGTTCTTTGTGCAGTTGTGATGTTTAACTGACCGTTTCTTACTTTTTGTACTCCTCCAAACGGATGGGGAATAAAGCCCAAATCAAAAATCAAATTACTTAATCCTTTCCCTTTTATTTGAAGGCCATGGGGAAATACGTTTGATGTTTCAAACACAAAATACATACTGATATGTGTGGAATAAACCTTTGCAACTACGTGCATGTACTCTTGACTAATTTCTATTTACATACTTTGCAATGTGTTATTAGTATGTTCACTATAAAACGAGATTCACTGGCATTCCCTATAGCATCAACGGCCTGTGCTGCGTATCTTCCGGTGGTTGTTTTTGCCTTCAGTCGCTTGAGATAAAATATCGGCTAAAGCTATCCTTAGATGCGAAGCAAACCACAAGTTGATAAAACCGAATGCGGCTGTTTTATGAGTGACTGTTAAGTCTCAGTGTGTTGTTTGGGTTTGTCTGCACGCGGTATCTACGGCTACTAAAAAAATTGTGTGACGTCATGCCTTTGTCTTAAGTGTTCATTATCTTGAAGAATGGATCGAAAAACAGACCTAGCCGTGTTGTATTAACGTAAGTGTGCGTTATTCAAATAAAGAACGGCAAAACAGTGTTTTTTTAAAATAATGAACGGAAAAACTGTGGATTATATAGGTATAATAACAGTTGTTAATATTGACTCGTCAAGCGTCACGGTGTAATCAGTCGAGCTGAATTGAGCGGAGCCGAGTTGGCTGGTGTTGACAGAACTTGCCAATTTCAAGACAAACAATGGAATGCATGAGTCAATGTTAAGCACCAAAGGGGCGGGGGTTAGATCAGAAATCCCAAAATATATGGAAATGCCACAGTTATCGATTGCATACATCTCTCATTATATCCGTCATATCGTATTTCAGGGGGCGATGTTTTCACGAAACTAAGAAGCAATGACTTCCAAAATGTCTACTTCATCCACGCCTTCCCACCCCTACCCTCCCCCCTGGGGCTTCACAATGACGAACCGTTCGGTCCGTTCGATGAGACTGTTGGAAGTGTTGTATTTTCAGGCAATGCATCGAAGTTTACAATTCTGGATAGCATTTTGCTCGCCTGGTCAACCTATAAAAGGAGCGTTGTTACGTAGCCATAGATACCGCGTGCAGATCTGCGCGTCATGATCATGATTACGTCATACGACATGGAAAACCCCGCGCAACCCGTTAGATCGCCTGACACTGACAGTTACTCATGATACGACAGCATTTTGGTTTATCAACTGTCTAACCGCTCATCTATTACATATTATCTACTCGGATGGTTGTAATTCTAATATGCACACAACTCCAGCGGTTAGTTGTGCATCCAAGGACAGATTTAGCCGATCATGTGTGTGAAGCGAGTAAAGGCAAACAACCCGCACGTAGGCAGCAAGTACAGGCCGTTGATGCTATAGCATTGACGAAGAGCATAAGTATGCATGTCTCGGCGGGTCTCGATAAGATCCCGTGATGACTGTACGGCCCTTTATGGACTGACCAATGCATTATGGAGAGATGTCTTATCTTGAACTATATCTCAATTTCACAGTTAGGAATGCCTGGACCGAAGCAATCAAAACATGTTTTCATACCCACTCGATTCTTGGCACACAAGACGAGCAGCCAGCCGGTTCCTAGCATTCAATACCCTATATTGTATTGATTTTCCATAGAGATAACACAACCCTGCCATAAGTGACGTTTTAAATTATATAAGGTCGGATCGTCTCCTACGTAGCTGACCCAGGGCCTATTATATATAAAAGCTAGCTAAAAGTATAGTGATAATATATAAGTGCACATCTTAGCCCCACAATTACAAACACCGGTATGGACTGATGCTCCCAGGAAGAATAATCTACCATCAAGCGGAAACAATAGTGACAAAGAAGCGATGTTTAATAGATAATTTTATTAAAAGGACAGGCACACAGATGAGGTGGGGTGGGGGGAGGGGGTAATGTTCTCAAATCACGATGAATAAATTTCTTTGTTCACAGTTCACAGTGAATTAAGAGATGAACTCCATGCATACAATAATGAGGTCGTATAGATTATATAAATTGGCGAATTCCCGATTCCCGGTTATTTAATATCCCAATTCCCAGTTCACAATAACTGGAAATCTTTGATCACGAGGGTCGGCTAATGCACCGTGCCCAGTTCACGAAGAACTACTTTCCTCATTCTCAGTTCACGGTGAAATGAAAAGCCCATTCCCGAGGAACGCAAATACCCTGTTGCCCCCCCCCCCCCCCCCGCCTCCCCCCAAAGATATCGAGAGTGAGAAAAACAGCAGAAGAACCAAACATGGAGTGGGGCCGGTTTCATGATGAATGGTCTTAACGTATGACCGGACATAGCGCTAAGACTCTAAATTGATCATACTAACGACTCGGTCATAAACCAACCGCGTTTTATAAGCAAAAAAGCTGCCGGTCGGCACTAAGACTGGAGAGAACTATCTATTTTTAGACATGACTGGGTGTTTCCTCGAGATTGGGTCTCGCCCACTGTATAAACAATCATATCATACAAGTCCAGTATGGTGGCATTTTTGTGCCACTCGCGATCTCGCTCTGGCGATCTTCCTCTCGCGTTCTCGCGATCTCGCCTCGAAGCTCAACTATAACCCTGGGCGCTGGGCTATGGCTCCGGGCTATTCTTCGGGCTGTGGCTCCCGACTATGGCTCTAGTCGCCGGGCTATGGCTCTGAACGCCAGGCTATGGCTCCAAGCGCCTGGCTATGGCTCAGAGCGCCGGACTATGGCTTCGGACTATGGCTCCGGGCTGTGGCTCCGAGCTTTGGCTGCGGACGGTGGCTCCGAGCTAGGGCTGCAGGCTGTGGCTCCGAGCTAGGGCTGCGGGTTGTGGCTCCGAGCTATGGCTGCGGGTTGTGGCTCCGAGCTATGGCTGCGGGCTGTGGCTCCGAGCTTTGGCTGCGGGCTGTGGCTCCGAGCTAGGGCTGCGGGCTGTGGCTCCGAGCTATGGCTGTGGGCTGTGGCTCCGAGCTATGGCTGCGGGCTGTGGCTCCGAGCTATGTCTGCGGGCTGTGGCTCCGAGCTATGGCTGTGGGCTATCGCCCCGGGCGCCGGGGTAAGGCCACGGGAGCCGGGTTATGGCTCCAGACCCTGGTGTGAGGCTACGGCCGTCGGGCTAAGGCTCCGGGCACCAAGGTAAATCTCCGGGCGCCGGGGTAAGGCTCATTTTTTAAATTTAAACATCATTTATTTGACGAGGTTCCCCTGAAAGGGGTTGCCATCTGGCAGGGTCACCTCAAGAAACATAATACATAAATCAACATAAAATAACATAAAAAAAAACATGGTTTCCCTCTATTGTGACCATAAATTTAAGTAAATAAGATTAAAGATGATAATTTGTGATATTGAGTAATATGATTGTACAACCAGATTGTACACTACTACTACTAATAATAATACTATGATAGTTGTTAGTCATTAAACCGACCAGAATCATGGATAAAACGCTGGACACGGTAACATAATAATAAGAATTTTTCCAGTGGAAAATCATTAGACCCGTAGAGTAATATAGTTTCCAAGGCTATGCAGGTTTGGGGGAATCGTGATTATTTCAGAAATGTTGTCAAACAGGGTCGACCTAGTGGCTTCCTAAGCGGGACAATGAATTAAATAGTGTGCCGTACTTTCTCTCTTTGCTCCACATCTCCATGCGGTGTTGTTAATAAAGTTATATTTCTTTCGATGACAGTTGAGGGCGCTTAACCCCATACGTAGACGCGCATGGTGAGCAGCTCCATAGCCCGACCACTAGAATTGTAAAGTAACTTGGGCGGGAACGACATCTTAAGATGGCCTAGTCATTAATAGTGGATGGGAAAAACGATTTTTTTAACTTAACAGTTCTGCATTTAACATTTCTGATAGCACCCGCATCTCGTAAAGCATAATTAACTAGGTCGCGCACTGGTGGGGGACACAATTCCATTAAGTAGGGAGGCGCAACACCATTTACAATTCTATGAAAATAATGAAGGCGAAAATAGCCTCTTCTCGTCTGCAGAGTAACTTCTCCGACCTCGGCAAGCAATGCCGTGTGCTTGGTCTTGTTATAGGCCCGTGTGACTGCCAGTAAGCTCTGTCGCTGTATGCGCTCCAAAGCTTGAACCTGCCCACCAGTAAGACCACAGTCATATACCACAGACGCATTCTCCAACCGAGGACAAATAAAGGTACAATAAACTTGGTGTTTGGCTTTGCGACCTACCATCGGACCCATACGCCTCAGCATATTTACTGACTGCAGAGCCTTCGCTGTAATATTAGACACATGTGGCTCCCAGCTTAAGTCTTGACACAATGTTTGACTCAAGTGACAATGGCTTGATACACGTTTAAGGGGTACACCGTCAAATAACAATGGGGTAATATCTGAGGGTCGTTTGTTGCTAACAATAATATACTCAGTCTTTTTCGGGTTAAAAGTAATTCGCCACTGCCTTGACCAGCTAGCCAGCTTCTCCAAGTCCCTGTTTTGTTTTCTGTATATCATGAAGTATATCTTTTAAAACCTGTAGTATTGACGCGTCGTCAGCAAATAAGAACGCGTTTGTTTCTAGGTCATCAACAATGTCGTTAATAAATACCAGAAATAACACTGGCCCCAATATAGAACCCTGAAGTACGCCAGCAGAAACTTGCAACCAACTAGAGCACTGACCTTTGACAACAACGCGCTGTTGACGGTTACTGAGATAATCATCTAACCAGGCAAGCAAATCTCCTTCGATACCAAAAGATTCCACTTTATGGAGTAAACCAAAGTGGTATACCTTGTCGAACGCTTTAGATATATCTAAAAATACAACACATACATCGGCGCCAGTCTTGGTATCAACACCTGAGTCGAGGCAAGAATAAATTAGATGTAACATGTGAATTAATTGATTAACAGTTGAGTCAAGTAGCTTAAAGCCTGAGTTGCGCCACGTAAGTGGATTATTTTCGGCACAGTGGTTGTAAACAGCTTCAAATACCAATCTTTCCATTACTTTACCAGTGTATGATAACAAGGATACTGGCCAGTAGTTATTGCGTAGATGCCTGTCCCCAGAATTGAAGATGGACGTTATGTTGGCTTTCGTCCATGCGTCGGGTACCTTATTGGCATCTAGACACATTTGGAAAAGGTTAGCCAAAGGTTTGCTTATGGATTGTGCCGTCGAACGTAACATTCGATTACTAAAACCGTCAGGTCCATTAGCTTTACTTATGTCGAGTGACGATAAAACTTTGAAAACCTCATCTTGGGTAAAAGCTATGGTAGAAATTCTCGCCGTGGTTTTAAATAGTAACTGTGGCTCAGACAGCGATGAATTTCCAGCAAAGAATTCGTTCAATGACTCAGCCTTTGCCGAAGGAGTGGAGTGAGTACTGTCACCATCTATTATCTCTGGGATACCGAGGCTCGTTCTGCTGTCATATAACCTCTTTGTTAACTTAAACATTTCCTTGGAAGTAGTGTCTGGATGTTGTAATCGTTGCATTAAGGATGCATAAAATTCGTCTTTACCCTACTTAATAGCAAACTTTACTTCTGTACGAACCTGCTTAAATATATCAAAGTGGTCATCCCTTCGAGTTCGAGAGAAACGTCGCCACAATCTATTTCGTTTTCCAATCAGACGTTTAATATTTCCAGTCATCCATTCTTTATCTCTAGGTCTTACTGTTATTGTATGGTTTGGAACATAGGCATCTGTAGTATTGTTAAACAGACTTGTGAAATAATGCTCAGCATCGTTAACATCGTCAAATAATTCTGTACCCATATTTAATGGAGCTTGCTGTAAACTTGTATTTAGACCTTCCATGTCAGCCGCAGAATAATGGTATTTTTCCGCTGGTATGACCTGTCTTTTGGATATGATACTTTTAATTTACAAAACACCGCGCTGTGGTCTAGACTACATACCGGTGGCAGTGTACCGCTGTCCGTTACATAGGCAGGGGCGTCAGTTATTACCAGATCTAAGATATACCCACGGTGACCGGTAAACCTTGTTGGTTCAGATATGAGTTGTGTCATAACGTTACCTTTACCAAGATATAATAAGTCATTCTTGAGGTCACTATTAATCATTGTGTGATCTGAGTCCCAAGGGTAACATCTGTCATTAAAATCACCGAGAATGACTATAGCATATGGATTTTGCATAAAAGCACTATTTAGTGTATCCTGCATTGATTCCAGGAATCGTGTAGTCAATTCATATTCAGCACCTGGACGTCTATAGTAATTCCCGATTAATACACGTTTGCTGTTTATCTCAATTTTCAACCAAACACACTCCGTACTATTTGCTTCGAGGTCACGACGTCTCACAGAAAGTAAATTATCATCCCTCACCTAAACCGTCACCTCGCGTCACTCTATCACATCTAATTACTAGGTAGTTTGGTATATCAATGGTAATATCGTCTATACTGCTATTCAGCCAAGTTTCTGAAGTACCAACCACATCAAACTCGTGCTTCATTATATAAGCCTGGTAAATTTCATCAAGTTTGGTTAGTTGCTCACCGCATGGCGCCAGGTCCCCCGAGCGGTCGCTCATGATGCTCCAAGCATTGAGATGACAAGCACTGAACTCCTTCATTACACCCATATCTTGATTAATGTGTTAATTGAGTTGACTGACAAAATACATCCATAAATCATAACTTTAGACGGGTCACAAAAGGTCAAAAGGTAACAGCAAATAAGAATGTGTACAAACTGGGCCTCACTGGGCTCAACAATTATAAACGTGTGGAAAAAGTAACATACTGGCTACATGTCTCCATAATTAACGTAAGTGCGTGCAGCTTGTAATATATATCAGTACAAGTACAGAACACGTCTCACGATCGATATAAACATACAATTAGAGGGAAGCAAGCGAAATAACAAAAATTGAAAAAAAAACAAGTCACTGTCCAATTCAGCTTGTCATTATATGAATCTGTTAAGCTGACTTGTGGGATTTGTCCAGAGCTAATTTCTTGTGCCACCGTGACCCGTGCACCTGTCGGGGAGTACAGCCTGGTGGCCGCGATGCAGTGAGCTGCCCCCAGGAACTCGGGGTCGAGTAGGACCTTCTTGTAGGCTTTGCGAACTGAGTCCAGAGGCTCCGTGGCAGCAACTGCCACTGAGGCACTGAATGACCCATTTCTGATCGCCCCGCCTTGGATGAGTTGGACCTCGCTCACATCGGCTTGCTCCTCGGTGGACATGGAGAGGATCTCACGTGGAAGGAGGGTCGGTAGCGGGGGGACCTACCTCTGGTTGTTGATGTACAGGTGCCGCCCCATGACCTTAGTGGTTGCCGACGTATCGAGCTGTTTGGCTCGCTCCTCGTCACTAAACAGTGTACGCCTCTTTTCTAAGACCTCCCGGGGGGTCTGGGACGACACGAGACTTCTTTGACCTGGTGGCTTATTTTTCCGGGCAAACAAAATAACTAATAAGTAGCATCAGCTGCGGTTGTCAACCTAGCTACAATGGGACGGGAAGATCCTCCAGCATTGTTTCCCAATCGGTGGGCCCTTTCGATTGTTATTTGGGCAGCATCGGGGAAGTTAAGGTAAGCCACCCATAATGAGCCTCGGCGATTTTGAGCAGACCTCGGTAAACATCGGCAAACATCGGCGGGCTGTAGCCCTGATATTTTAAACAGTCTTAATGAAACAAAGCACAAATAAAACACAGCAAAAGAAGTGGTGACAGGTACAATAAATAGAACATCGTACAATAAGCTTCGGTGATTTAGAGAAGACCTCGGTAAACATCGACAAACATCGGCGGGTTTCAGTGGGTGAGTTCGGATATGCAATCGGAGTAATCGGCGCGGATATTTGGAGCACGCGGACTCCGTCCGCTCATAGGCGGATCAATATTAACCGCGCGCAAAATCCGCGGTCCGCGTGAATGTTGCACTTGCTGGACTGCACAAATTTTGAAGATCGTTAAAAAGCGCCATAAAATAAATCAACGGATACGTAGTGTGTTCATTATCTTATTCTCGTTGTTATCATATTATTTACATATTTTTTGCAGGTCGCAATACTACTATGTATATATTAAATGTATTGTGCGGCCTGGACGCCATGTTGGAAATCCTCGGGATCCTCCTCTGGGTGGGGAGTAAGGTCTGGGAGTAAAATATACCACGTGACCGCCCTATCGGACCACAATCTCCGCGTTCGGTTATGCGCTCCGCGGAGTCCGACTACTCCGCTCGCATACCCGAACTTACCCTAGGTTTGTTTTTCGATCCATTCTTCAAGATAATGAACTTGAATTGAATCGGTTTATTGTTCTATTAAATCAGTTACAGTTGTTTGACAAGCTTATACAACATCAAAAGGGAGTAACATTCAACAAATTAACATCAGCAGTAGCAACGCTTATTAGCTGCAGAGCTCATACAAAATGTTTCGTATCATTCACATATCAGCTAGACCGGATACAAATCATAGAAAAAAAAGAACAAAACAAATAAATACAACAGAAAAGGCTTATTGCATGGTAAGTCAGCTAGACTGGATACAAATCATAGAAAAAAAAGAACAAAACAAATAAATACAACAGAAAGGGAGTATTGCATGGTAAGTCAGCACTTCATGGATTTTGGGGATGGACAAATATCTTAAGACAAACAGACAAAGGCGTGACGTCACACAATTTTTTAACATTATATATATATTGCCAACAGAGATTGGTTTTTTATTGCAGGGAATCTAACGACAATGAGTTTGGCTCCCTGCTTGAAACAACATGACAATTGTGAGTATTTCGTTGTGCGCCTTTCATTCTCGCCTTTCCCCGAACGTTCTGATCAATGATAACTGTGTATTTCGTCTTATCTTGATGTTCGGCGGAGCGGCGAAATGTACTGCGCGGAGCGGAGAATTGAGCACACCTGAAAGGTGTACAACCTACAAACTTCTACAAACAATGCCTGCTTTGCAATTGCGTAAATAAGATATGTCTTATTTAATAATCTTTTAGGTAGGTTTGATTTAAGGTAAGCACCCCATAATAAGCCTCGTCGATTTAGAGCAGATTTCGGTAGACATTGTAGATCATAATTATATCGGAAAACCATCATATGTTACCAGATTGATTACAATGTGAGTACTAGGCGTAAATTGCTGTTAAATGCTGTGCTATAAGCTGTACCGAGAAATGTCTGTGAAATGCCATGTTCATCATTCAGGACCAGCGTCTATGCAAATTTGTACGGCTACCTATATTTGTCTTAATTTTTTATTACACTAACTATGTTTATAGAAGTTTGTACAGGTGGTCTTGTGCCAACAGTTGCATTTTTGATTAAATTATAGCCAAATTTGTGAAGGTAATGATTTAGAATTTTGACGAAGATTTTCAAATTACATCTTTTAAAATCGTTCCTGTATTCCAATAGGTCTAAGCTTTCCAAATAGTTATTGCTTGTGATAATGAATCGATATTTGCTGATTTGCAGTAAAATGATATAGTCGTAGTAGGTGTCACTTTGTGAAATGGAGGTAAACTTAAATGACAAATATATTTTGAACGGATGGGTAAAGTATTATACAAATACAGCAGAGGGTGTGTAATTGAAAATAGAATCAGAAAATAAGCGCAAATACAGAGTTCCTCCACCTCGCTATGTGGTGCTTACCTGAAGTTTCAAGGCGCGGTTTCTGGCAGTTGGTAACTACTTGTGTTGTAAAGTTTCGGCTACTGTTCGTTAGAATATGTCTTAATCTCAATCCGAATGTTTGTGTGGTATTGGCGTCAAATAGGTTACGGAATTTGGGATTAAAGTCATCGTTGGTCGGGTTTATAGTATTCAAGAGATGGCCTCATGGCATGCAGAATAAAAATTTGCGTGCAGAATCACACATGCGAAGGCAAATCATCGGAATTGTACCCGGTAAAAATTACGTCATATTTGAAAACGTCTCTTGTAGATAATATGCTATGGGGTGTCATCTTGTTATAACTTGTACTCCGTCCAAATTGGATTGAACCTCCAACAACCGACTGGGTTTAATTTTTGGGCGGTATTTCTGGCTTGTGCCGTTTGTCCCGTTTCTGTTTGTCTGTAGCGTTTCGGACTTTAATTCTTCTCGCGAAAGAGAGAATTTTGTCAATCATAGTTCAAGGTCTGTGACATGTGCCATATGACATTTTAAAAACGTCTTTGATGGGTTGTTTGGTTGGTGAAGAGAAAAGCTTTGACGCAGCCCTTTGTTTTATTGTTCTACGTTTGCGTTATTATATTTTTGTTCCTTTGGTTTTGAAGATTTTCGTTGGTATCGATCTTTGGGCCGAACATTTCACCACCTGTGGTCCCAGCCACCGCGGAGCCCTCTCATGATACTGATTCGGTCATTCGTCAAAGTAATCGTTTCCAGTGGAACGGGAACTGCTCGGTGCGAAATAGTTCAGTGACCTTCAGTGAACATCGGGTTCCGCGTCTGATGACGTGCCAGAAACTGTGTTTGCAGAAGGCGGTGGTGGATGAATGCGGATGTAAGGTTATCATGCTCCCGGGAGAATCATTGTATCCGGATCACAGTTATTGCAGCAGCGACGACATGTTGAGTGATAACTGCAGTTTGAGTGATTCGGACGAATGTTGGGCGGCGGTGTCAGCCATTTACGACAAAATAGTCTGCAGTAAGTCAACGATATTGCGCGCGCAACGCAACGCGGCGATCTTCGGCGCGTGTGGCTGCGTCTCGCCTTGTCACGAGACCACTTATGACGTCAGCTACAGCCTCACGAAATGGATGACGGATTCATTTGACGGTGCACAGACGTACGAAGATATTGTGTTCAGATTCAGATTCAATAGTTTCAGATTCAATATCATTTATTCCGTCAAGGCAAACTGGTACATAGATGAGGATACGATAATACTATGGGGAAAAATCTGCTTTGACGCAGGAGACTCTGATTAAGGTAAGAGAACCGCTAGCATCAGAGCCACCTATGATTTTCAACTTTGCCGCCTGGTTTACGCCAGAGAACGTCGGGCCGGAGAAGGCTAAAAAAATAGCCAAATATTTCAAGGAGACGTCCACGACCATGAGAGATTTCTCGCGCCTGAACGTGTACATGGCAGACAGCTGGATGATGGAGACGGTGGAGTCTGCCGACTATACCGTGCCCCAACTGCTCTCCGACATTGGAGGTCCGCTGGGACTGTGGGTCGGTATCTCCATCATCTCACTCACAGAAGTCATTGAGTTGATCGTAGATATCTGTCGCTAGTTGAACGCCGTGAATAGAGGGAAGAAACTACGGGCCATATTCGCAGGGAATGTGCCGGAGCAGCTGGGTCTAACGGACCCCGAGAAACAGCGGACACCGGAAGAGGGTCAAAAGGGAGAGTTTGGGGCTACTACGTAGATATGTTTCACATAATAAGCTTAAAGTTAAAAAATCAGGCGTTATAGATATCCCGGTATATACAATAAGTAATTTGCGCATGCGCATGCGCAGGGCCGTTTGAACGTAACCATAGATACCGCATGCAGACATTATATTCATGACGATTATTACGTCATTCAACAGACAAACCCACACCACACGTGGACAGACTGACACTGACAGTCACTCGTCAAATAGCCGCATACGGTTTTATCAACTTGTGGTTCGTTTTGCTAAGGATAGCTTTAGCCGATAGTTTGTCTCAAATGACTGAAGGCAAAAACACTCGCCGGAAGATACCAAGTACAGGCCGTTGATGCTATAGGGTAATACTTGCGCGCGAGTATCTACTAACATATTGTTAAATTATAAAGGTATCCTTGTGAATTGGCATTAAAATGGGAGCTAACCTTCAAACAATAAACAAGAAATGGTGATGGTGTTTGAATTTATACATGGTTCCCAGAGGGCTCACCTGACTAGCATTAGCCTAAATGTTGTGCCTCCATAAAAAACGTAGTCGTTCAAAAATGTATTCGTCAATAACTCATTTTGGTCTATGTTGCTTAAAATATGCAGGAGGCACTGACCGTTCTAAGGTCACGCCGTTCTCGCGTAGTCGGGCCAGTTGGAATGAGATTTGATTCGCCCGGCCTAAATGCTACATGGGGTTACAATCTATATAAATATGGGGCTTGGCTGCTGCCCAAGGTGTTGGAAAAGGCTGTTGGAACAATCCTACACCCGTCATTAGAACGTAATTATCACTGTCGAGCAGTAAACGCGAACAGTGCAACGACGCCTGACTCTAATATAATTTTGCATGTAAATATCATGCCTGTTCCATACCTGATTTTAAACCTTCTATGGGGTTTCAAATAACTATATCTCATGAAAACGAAGCCAATATATTACTTTAATAATGACCCAACAGCTAGAAGTTTTAAGTTTTAAGAGAAAAACTGACAAAAAACAGTGAGTAGATTTGGTTGTTTTTACTGTTACATACATGAACAATGGAGTTTAACTGTCATACTGAATTTACTGCGCCCACCGAACCATGCCGATCGTGAGCCTGGCTCGTCTGGCCCTATCAGTCTCCTTCCAAATGTCCAAAGCCCAACAGCTGGTTCCCTTAATAAACAGGGTTGCACAGCATACGTATAGCTGTTCACAGACACAGAGCATATGCAATGTCTCTCAGGTACAGGGTTGCCTCTTATCCTTTCCTTGCGCTATATCTGATGAGGATGCTCAGCGGATGTAGAAACGTCAGCGTTGCGGTGCACAATAGAAACGCTTGAGCCTGAAATACGCAATAGACAAAAATTAGTATGCGGTAATGAAAACCGGTGGGTGTCAGAATGATCGTGACGCCACCAATCCCACATTCTGCGACCGGATATTTTTAAGAAGTTCGCCATTGGTAATATCTGCGGAGGGTTTGCTCTCGTTGCAGATGGCTTTATTTCAGCGCTATTCTCCTATCCTGTCTTCAAACTTAAAGACAATTCTCATTTAATATAACAGCGTTCACTGGCGAAAGCTTTGAAACTAGCGTAAGCTGGTACCACCGCCGGTACTCGAATATAAGTATTGCTGTGGGAGCGAACGTGATACCGCGGAACCAGGCTAGAACTAGGGTTATAATGCGTCTCGGCGTTGTTTCCCCCGTGTCAGTGACATGTCTTCATGAACCGAACACTCTCAATGAATGCCTTCTTTGTGTTTTTTTGGCTAAGGGGTGTCACCTGACTTGAAGACCAATAGCACTAAATGGGAGCACCGCCAGACAACACCACCAGGGGCCACCACCAATGGCATTTCCAGGGACACCACCAGGGGGCACCACTAGTGGCACCACCAAGGAGCATTAGCAGGGGGCACCACCAGGAGGCACTACCAGGGGCACCACCAGCAGGCACAACCAGGGATCACCACCAGGAGACCACCATATAGCACCAACAACGGGCACCACCGGAGGGCACCACCAGAGGGCACCATCGCGAGGCAAGTTACTTACCGGTATATACGGCGGGGTGGAAGACTGCGCCCAGTAGAAGATTGGCACTTCGACCAGATTGAGGAGATTGGCGACGGTAGCTCCGAGTCCGACCAGCTTGCCATAATGTTCCTTCGGGTAACTGGAAGTGGAACCAACAGAATATGACCCACTTATTTCCTCTAAAAACACTTCCGGGTGGATGTTACCCGATGACGTGTTGCAGGTAACGTCTATTGGTGATGCGGCGATACAAGAGCTATTGTATAGTAACATTTACTCGGCTAACGCTGAATGCTACGCTTGTGTAGCCTCAAAGATATTGCTGCAACACTTACACGCGCTGGCAAAATATGTAGTAAGACGTAAACATGGTTCCCTTCAGCACAGCCACCAGGAGCGAGACAGCGATCCCAGCGTTGGCTGTCCCGACGAGGGAAGCCACAGACAGCAGGGCGGATGCCAGTGACGTTGCCATGAGCACTGGGCACACACTGACCGCCTTCCATAGAAGCCCGGCCGAGCCTGTAACAAAATGGAAATGTTGATGTTTAAGGCCGCTTTTGGCACCAAATGACTAAACAACCACCATCACAATTGCACTGTCAAATAAGATGTAATTTCTTGCAAAACGATCTTCAAGAATAAAACTACGAAATTAATACAAGTTACTAAATTACTATTTCGCAAACGTAGCAACTGAGAGCGAACTCTTTCCTTTATTTACCTGTTACCGTGTCATTAGGCATAGACTTGGTCCCCGGCACAGACTTCTAGAAATAAGCAGCGCATGTTGTCATATCAGTTTGAGCAGCCCCGCCCTAGCTGACGGTATAAGACAGCCCCTAGCACAGTGAGAAGAACCCGGGAGGGGCCTGCAGGGTCAGTAAGGCACCCGAGACCCCCATCAGTGATTTCTTTCTACTCCAACGAGACATACCTTTTCGCGGGTCTTTTGAAGGTATCAGGCCTATGTCTTCCTTAACACTGTCGCTTGGTGCGTCAACTTAGGAGAGAAGAACAACCCGACTAATTAGAACCCATCTAATTAGTAGTATCTTCTTCCGAGTTTTTTTGTTACTCATTGACTTAATTGATCATATCACGAAAGAATAACAAACGGCCATTTATTACGATACATCAACCGGGTTAAAGTTGAAATTTCAATGTTTTTATTTTGATTGCGTTTTTGAACGGTAATGAAATATATTTATTCTGCAAAAAGGCTCCTTCAGCCGTGGGTTTCAATCTCAGATGTATAAGACGAGCTCTTCACTATGGAAACCTGGAAGTTCCTGTCCGTTACCATGACCAAAGATCCCCCCCTCCCCCAATAAGCAATCATTGACCATCATTCGCATACACCTGTACACATACCACGCCTAGAGTTAGTCTGATGTTCGAAAGCAATGGTTTCCCTTTGGTATGCTGAATTTTTGATGGGCCAACAATACTGTCTTGTGGAGTATCGACGGAACTTTTTATTGGCGCATTATTTCCACTCAGTTTGGAAAACCAGGCTAATTTACTATCCAGTACCTGTATAAATAAGACTCATATATTGTCTTCCGTAGTAATGAGTTTTACCTTATCTTGACAAGATTGCCATTGCATCACTGACAAATAGTGTAAGTTATATGGTTACCGGATAGGTTCTTTTCCCTGTGCACAATGATGGCATCGGTTACCAGGCCAATCAGAGGCGACACAAGAACCATGAAGTTGGCATATTGCAAGATCAAAGTCTGCGCGGAAACTGAAATCGAAGCGCAAAAATATCGCTATTCCAACAAACAATATGGTGTATGCATCGGGGAAAATTAGTGATTTGACATATTTAACATTGTTTAATATATGATAATCAGATATGATATTAAAATATGTACTTCATGGTGTACTGTGATATTTGTCTGTATTATGCCAGGGACGAATATTGGATGTTAAGGACCGCCCCCGGCCCCCACCCCTCCCTGATGGTTACATTACCTTCTGCCAATCTGTAATGTGTGACGTAACTTATCCAAGGAGAGAAGTTGCCGAGAGTGAACCAGAAGTTTGTCTGGTTGAAGGAGAACCATATCAAGTGGTTGATGAATAAGGCCGACAATACAATCTGTTTGAAGGTGAGTCCATTGGGACTAACTTCACAGGATGTGACGTCAATGTCGATGCGCGGCGACGTCTCCACGGCAACCATTTCGAAACTTGACGAAATTCCCCTCGGCTCGTCCTGAGATGAACAACCGCTGTCCAAAGAAATATTCTTGTCGACACCTGGTTGATCACGTGGTACTGTTGTGAATGAAACAAAAGATACATTACATGTATATAAATATGCCGCATATCGGGAAGCGTGCCTATCCCGCCCACGACCGCCGTCCACACCAATTTTTGCCAGATGTTGCCAAATCAAGCAATAAGCATAATGACATTTTTGACATCAGTGCTTGTCAATATTTACATAAAACTTAACTTATAAACTTAGTACGAATAAACACCTCTCAGCATTTATACCGTGATTATGTGGTGCGATTATTTGCTGGTTAGCCCACCAGGAGATATATGCCTTATGCATAGATCACGCTATTTTATTTAATAATGTTCGATACAGTCAGTATGACACTTTAACTCTATTCCTTGTGTGTGTAACAGTAACACCAACATCGAATAATTACTGAAGCAGTATATTGGTTTCGGATCGATAATTATTTGAAACACATGACACAGTTGCTAAGTCACAGGTGCATGATATTTTAATTCAAAATATGACAGTCCAATATTTCCACACTCTGTTCGCGGTTACTATTTAATTAACAATGATAATGGTGCGTTACTATACTTGTCGGTTGAAGAAGTTTCCAATCATTGGTAAATATTGCAGTAGTGGTGGCGCCTGTTCACATTTACCCCACCAGTTCGTACCCAGAATGACAGCCCCTGCCTCTGTGACCTTGTATGACGGCATTAGGAACAGTGTATCCAGCAGATGGATGCCTGTCAGCCCGGCGTATACATAGAAACACGTCTGTCTGCTGACCCCGGCGTCGTACGCCATCTGGCGACAATGTATGCAAATAAATGATTATCACTATAAGTTACATAATTTTAGCATTACAATTATTTCTACGGTTCGTGCAAGTATGATATTGCAATTAGTACTACTGTGCGCCAAATTATAATATTGCAATTAGTACTACTGTGTGCTAAATTATAATATTGCAATTATTACTACTGTGTGTACAAGTATAATATTGCAATTATTACTACTGTTTGTAATAGTATAATATTATGATTATTACTACGGTTTCTACAAGTATGATATTGCAATTATTACTACTGTTTGTAATAGTATAATATTGCAATGATTACTACTAGTTGTACAAGTATAATATTGCGATCATTAAGGTTCCTACTAGTATAATATTTCAATTGTTACTAAGGTTCCTACTAGTATAATATTTCAATTGTTACTACAGGTTGTACATGATATTGAATGCTTTTGTAATTTGTACCAGGGCTGGAGGCCAGCCAAAGTACTGAATAAACATACATACATGATATTGCACTTATTGCGATGGGTGGTACAAGTATACTATAGTAATTATTACTACGGTTTGATCCTTCTTGGTCATTTTCCACGTCAGAACGAACCATTGTTCCACATAGCTCACGTAGGACTCACGCCCACCGTCTCCTATTACATTCCATTTGGTGGTTTTCAACATGGACGATGGACCTGCATAGATTACGGCAGTGAATGGTAAGCGTGAGTAACACGTGAGCTATGCTAAGACAATGGAACACGGAAGAACGACCATTATCACCAAGGGGCAAGCGATATAGTTATATCCCTATTGTGAGCTTTGCTATTCGGTTAGCCAGACACGGTACGCCATGTTAGGACGGCATTGCGTGGCCGCACGTACCTGCATGACGGCTGTGTTCAGGCTGCAGAGGGAGATGAACATGGCAGACACACCGAGGACGGCAGACTGCTTGGCCCCGGCAAGCATGGTCAACTGGAAGCGGAACCATCGCATATATATATACTGCATACTCAAAACGTTTGTTGTCTTTTTTCCTTGTTATGGTCGCCATAGAACACAACAAAGGTGCTGCAGCCGTCATATCATCTTTATTAGAGAAACGATTCATTCGTGCTGCCGGATAAACTGATAGCTCGAACCATATCATCTACACCTAGATTGTATGGGTTATTATGCCCTTTTCACACGATGCAATACTTTGTAAAGCTCAATGCAACAAATAAATTTTTCGATCAACTGTGCAATTGGATGGCCGGTTTTCAACGCACTGTAAGCTCAGCGTTCTAAACGTTTCGATCAACTTCACGATTTGGAAATGGTCAAACAATCAGCGTTGGGAGTATTTTAGCCAATCATCGTTTCAGATGATCAAGTTGATATTGTTTGCATTTAGCATTATGACAGTTAAGAGTATATTTAAGGATTTGTATGCATGACATTATGAATGATACTCGAATGTTCGCTAGGTGGCGGTAGTGATAATTGTTGAATCACTTGATAAAAGATTTGACCGCGTGAACGATTGACCAAACGATGCTTAGACCATTGTTACGAATATTGAAGGAATAATCGTACCGGGTAAACCCGGCACTAAGCGATATACGGTTAGTTTGGCCCTTCGCTAACAGGGCGATGATCGCTGCATTTCATTTATTGCCAACTTTGTTACAAATCGCAGCATGTTTATTAACTCTTCCGCTTACGTTAGAGCATATCATTGACCATTCATATATTTTTTTTAGTCATGACTCCATGGGATAAATCATGCCCCATTAACTAGTAGCCTCTTTGCACAATAAACAATGGAAAAAAATCACTGTTTTCGCGCCACAAATTTTGCGAGATGGTCCCGGTTCGTCCTGGTAGGCCCTATATAGACCGGGGTAAATCCTAGGCACAGGCACAGTGTGAACTAGGCTATTGAAGTTCGATAATGTATTAAAGTAGGTGTTAAATATAATCGTGCTTCAGTCTGCGCCAGATAGATTATCATAACCGCTACAGTGTGTTATGTTCGGCGCTCTTCATATCCTCTTTTTCTACATACCTCCTTGTACAACGCTGTCCTATATTTTCCCATATATTTAGTCAACCTTTCGTGGCTGGCAGACTTGCAAACTTGTTATCCATAAGGGATTGCTTCACCAGATAGATCCACGTGATTCATGTGATTTCTACGGAATTTGTACGGAAATGAAACATTTGATCGCTTAAATTATGCACTGGCGGAGCGCTCCGACCATGTCGCCTGGTTTCAGCCTTGAACCTCCAGCTGTGTATACCATGGTGTACTTACGTGAGTACTGGCGATAATGAGTAACATGGAGGAGAAGCTAAGAAACGTGGCTCCAAAGAATATCAATGGTGAAAGTTCTGCAAACAGACATGCATATCACATAATATGTCATCAGGAACAATCATCAGCTATATTTAAGTAAACGCACAATATCCAATCTACAGTGTGTAGAAAGCACGGATACTAGAGTGAAACCTGTGTATTATGTGTATAGTATATTATAAAAGCATAATATCACATTTTACAAGACGACCATATCTACAGCCTTCAATGTCATCGATCGCCTAACGAACCCCGCAAACCAGCCCATAACACACTCTACTATAGCCTTAATTTATGCGGCTCCGGATGTGACGTCACTCGCGGCATGCTTGGTGGTCGCCTTACCTATGTTTGTGAATGTCATCAGCATCGCTCCCATGAACATGAAGCAGCTGTGTAAAATATCAGAAAAAGTTAGACTAAGTCAAATCATCCAATATCATTTCATTTAAAATTCTTTCCCACCCAAAGATGAATAATTCATCAATGTTTGCACCTTGCAATCAAGATTTAGCAAATATATGGGGACATCGTCTATCGCACTACAGGTTGCTATGAAACCTTTAAATGATTGTGTGCAAGATAAATGAATAACTTGTGCTAACATTCCTTGCAATGAGTTATCACGGTATCAAGGCCAAACAATGCAACATGTTTAGTCGTGCCCACTGCAACACGTAATGCTCAATACTCACAACTGTATCAGACGCGTGGTGCTCAATACTCACAACTGTATCAGACGCGTGGTGCTCAATACTCACAACTGTATCAGACGCGTGGTGCTCAATGCCCACAACTGTATCAGACGCGTGGTGCTCAATACTCACAACTGTATCAGACGCGTGGTGCTCAATACTCACAACTGTATCAGACGCGTAATGCTCAATACTCACAACTGTATCAGACGCGTGGTGCTCAATACTCACAACTGTATCAGACGCGTGGTGCTCAATACTCACAACTGTATCAGACGCGTGGTGCTCAATACTCACAACTGTATCAGACGCGTGGTGCTCAATACTCACAACTGTATCAGACGCGTAATGCGCAATACTTACAACTGTATCAGACGCGTGGTGCTCAATACTCACAACTGTATCAGACGCGTGGTGCTCAATACTCACAACTGTATCAGACGCGTAGTGTCCAATACTCACAACTGTATCAGACGCGTGGTGCTCAATACTCACAACTGTATCAGACGCGTAGTGCGAAGCCCCATTCGGTCGAAGAGGAAGCCGCAGAAGACGCTTCCACCCTGGCCGGCGACGTTGGCGATGATTAGGACGAGATTGAGCAGCCCTTGCTGCTCAGCGCACGTGGTATGCGAACCTTGACCGCTCGACTGGCCAGCAGTCATCGACGCGTTGCCGCCGAAGTCAAGATGACCGGGTGTCAGTCCTCTAAAGACTTGCTGGAAGACGCGCGCCATGGCCGAGGAGTCGCCTTCCCCTCCTCTTTCATTGCTGCAGAACTCCGAGAAGACGCCATCGCCAATGAACATGTAGGCGAGGGAAGGCCATCCGTCGATGAGGAAGCCAAACAGAAAGCCCTCTACGAAGGTCATGCCAATGATGAGGAAGACACGCACTCTGGACTGCTTGACAATTACTTCCTCCATCGGCATGGTGACGGGTATGATCCCGAATAACGCGATGAGCCGTGTATGCGAGTATCAATGGACCGTGACTATAACAATTCCAATGCCTTTTCAATTTTTTACTTTTTCGTTAATTATTAATTCGTCAAGTTCATTTAAATATGGGCCTGAAACAATGGCCTGGTCACCAAGTCCACTGCAGAGCCTGAGAGAACCAGACTACGAGTGATACAACCAAATGTCGACCAGACGCCCCTATATTCACGTAGCTAATGGCACCGTGCTTACAGCTTTAAAGCCCTTAATGCAGCAGAGACACAGGCCGAGTACCCAGGGCAATGCGCACGACACTTTGATATTAGCAAATCTATATCACCCACATATAATTTATTGTATAGATGTCCGTCGAGTTGTTTACGCGTGCCAAAACCACGTGGTATCTGATTGCGTGACGGCACGACCCCGACAATAGTCCCGCACCCGTTGTTGACCCCCCCCCCCCCTCCCATTACACACCTCCTCATTTGCACAAACAGTTGCCGAAGTTATCAATTGTTATCAGGAGTTGCACACGTTAAGTGCCTGGAGATATTGCACTATCTACGCCATGGCTGTGTCGACCATTGTACAGCGCTTCGCCGGGGAGACCAGCATTCACGGCCAAACTGATTGGGTCACCCAGGTCGACTCGAGGACGCGTCTTCTGGGCCGTGGTTTGTTTGGGAGCGGCTATCATATTCTGCTTCCAGTTCACACTGCTGATGACGAGGTACTTCTGACCGTAGAAGAACATCGAGAACATCGAGAAGACGCCGTCGCAAATGAACATGTAGGCGAGGGAAGGCCATCCGACGATGAGGAAGCCAAACAGAAAGCCCTCTACGAAAGTCATGCCAAAGATGAGGAAGACACGCCCTCTGGACAGCTTGACAATTACTTCCTCCATCGGCATGGTGACGGGTATGATCCCGAATAACGTGTTCAGCCGTGTATGGGAGTATCAATGGACCGTGACTGTAATAATTATAATGGCTTTTCAATTTTTGACTTTTTCGTTAATTATTAATTCGTCCGGTTCATTCCAATATGTGTCTGAAACAATGGCCGAATCACCACGCCGACTGCAGAGCCCGAGAAAACCAGACTGCGAGTGATACAACCAAATATCGGCCAGACGCCCCTATATTCACGTAGCTAATGGCGCCGTGCTTAGTCCCGACTCAGACAATAGTCCCGCACCGGGTTGTTGAACAGGGAGCTGTGTGCCTATGTGTAGTAATAGTTCGCTGGATAACGGGATCATGAAGCGGTATTTATCAACCACAGTCGCCTTCGCACAAAAAGAAAATTTTGCCTTAGCCTCACCAGCTCGTTGGGTTTGTGCTCAGGATCAACGTATTATATGCACTATAATTGCATATCATTTTCCAAATCCAAAATATCCACCTCTTGAATCCGATAATCGCTCGACAAATATGCCTAAAAAAGACAAAAGTCTAACGACGTGTCCTAAATGTGGTTTATGAATACCGCTCCTAGAGCTTGTCATCAAGTAAGTCACCAACGGATTATTTTAGACCTTTCTTGAATACAAATGGTTTAAACACCAATTGGTACTTATGTTGTCCAAGCACATGCATGATGATATAATTAGATGGATGGCAAATAATGTTCTCGTCGAAATGGAGGCGATGTATATGTGAAACAATCGATGATGCAATAACACCGCCTTTCCAAATTACTAATGTTGGCCATTGGAGGCACCGTAGATCCGCCCCCAAACAAGCTCACCACCCCTATATATTATGCGTTATATATATATATATATTATCCCCTCATCTCCATGATAATATATGGTCGTAGGAAAACAGCGCCACATAGCGACTGACTTCACAATACGGTTGGCCTTTGAAAACGAAATTGACTATACAAACACTCACAACAATATCAACGCCTGTAGCGTGAAAATCGCGTTGTGAATTAGTTCACAGTCGGACCCGCATTTTTCACACAGTTTGTATTTGACCCTATGAAAAGTTATGAGCGTGGCGGCTGAGTAAAATATATTTCGGGCGACTCATGTACTCTGCCGTTGCAACGTCAGAAATCGTAAGCTGCGAACTTCTCGGAGCTGAAAACGGAAATGGAGAGAGTTACACCTGCCGTGCCGCGTATCATGCTATTAAAAACAGAGAACCTTTATATCTTACTCAGCTTATTAACATATGATCAACAGTGCATCTACAGTTCAATTTTCGGCACACACAAAAATTAATGCATGAGCCTGCCTCCAGTGTGGTGCGCGGGTTACAACGCGTTGAGGGTACTGGGTTTTTACGGCAGAAAGAGCGTGAAATCTGCGGAGCCAAGCTTATGCCTGCCACCAGTGGACAGTTGTCATTTAAGGACGCTACTAATTATTTCACTTATTGAACCTAGATACCTCTACAAAAAATTCCCAAACTTTGATATGAGACCCTACAAGATCATTTTGGCGGGAAAAGGTCACAGCAGGTCACGAAAGATGTTTTCACGCATAACTCCGTTAATATTGAGACCTCCTATTTGTTTGAGAGTAATCTTCAGATAGAGGCTGCAACGCAATATTTGCTCAGATTTTTTCGCTTACTGAAAGTTTTTCAAGTGATTGGCCAAGCCAAATTGAGTGTTGTTAAACAATCGCCGTGTTTACATGAATGAAGTTTAGGATCAGGCCCCTCTCCTGCTTGAGAATTGAACGGACCCATTGGCGCACCAACCGCCCGCAAATTGGACTCATGCCGGTACCAAAAGTGCATAATTTAGGACCTACTGGCGTACCAAAATACACGAAAATGACCCTTTCCGGAGACACGTGCCCAGTAGCTCATTACCTTGAGATCCCCCACCAGGCCCCTAAGCCTCAATCCCTCACCCCAGGCCTTAATTCCCGAGAATATCAACAATCTGGGAAATGAACTGGCGATAAGGGAGACCTAAGACCCAAAGGACACATAAGTCACCCATACACGTATGCTTACCCGCAAAGTGAACTTTCTTACACATAAAATGTCCCCATGGCAACATTCCTTATGTTAGGCGCAAGGGGGACAATAAATCTGGAGTTTACTTGCTAATGTCGCTCATTCGTTTCACTCCCCCACCCCCTCCATTCCTCTCTTCCCCGACCAGGATATCTTACTACCCCTCTGATAGGCGTAGGTCGAGGTTTACGTCGCTGTGTGATTTTAATAGGAATTACCAATAATAATCTGATTTAATAAATAGTGATTTTTTTATGTGCGTTGCTGCGTTATGAGTCGACGGCCTAATTGTTGATCAATAGTCGGAAGAGACCTTACTTAAAGACAATTCTCACTTTATAGTCAAAAACTGAGAGTCATTACAAGTTTTGATAATATTTGTAGCATGTTACTCAATATAAGAAGGGACGAAAACAGGAGAAAAACATGGGGGTCATGGATATCGTTCTTTATTCAAGGTGCCTATCAAACGATCCTCAACACGGTATCAGATCTGCGATTTAGACACCCCCCGCCATCCACCTCCCCCCGCCCCCCCATTACACACCTCCTCATTTGCGCAAACAGTGGCGGGAGTTATCAATTGTTATGTTTTCACACCTAGGATCATCCCATTATAAAATACATATGCATAAACCTATATTAAGTAATATTTATATGTGAAATGAGGGGAATTTATGATCAGTAATATATATGGTAATACTGGGAACCTTGTGGTTAGTGGGATATTAATTTAGTAACTTTCTGCCACGATGTTAAATAGTCATTACATGTTTCTGATATTTTCACAGCATGACACTCGAGTATGATGTAACAAAATAGGCCAAAAAAAGGGGGTTACCGAGGCCAATTTCTCGCTACGGGCCTTCAAATAAGGTCACCACTACTACTAATATTATATTATCTCATATAATGCCCTAGAACATCAAGAAATAGTCAGCGGCGATTATTTGACCTTTTGTGAATTAAATGTAGGTTCCCGTTTGAAAAACTAGTGCGCTTGGCTCGAGAGACGGACAGTCATACTATTCTTTTGTTAAAATCTCCGTAACCCAACATCGCAGGTTAAAACACTATTTCTGAAACTATAAATACCACACATCGAAAAATTACAACTACACCTCCTTCCTCAAAAAACATACATTTATGTCACGTGGCGCTAAAGTGCTGGCTCTGGTCGTTCAGAATTAACGCCCGAGTTTGTTTAGATTTCGTGAATAAAATGTGCGACACGTTCCTAATGGTGAGCCATATATTTTGCATAACCAGACAGATTGCTTCAATATTACTCTTCTATGGGTTTATTATATGAATTTGCAAATTAATTTTCCCGGAATCTGGCCTGTAAAGGTTAACATTGCAGCACAAATTATGATCATAACGGCCGCTCATACATAAGACCCTTGCCGGGCCTCGACCTGCCAACCGTAGGGTACGAGTGGATGAGGCGGGCATCACCACTGCGTGAACGATGGCAGGCAGCGTTTAGTCGTGATCCACTGTGTCATGGGCGAGCGTAGCGTAACGATGTGTGACTGGTGGGTAACAGACGACACGGTTCGTTGCATCTGCTGATGTCTAGAGGTCGTGTATCCCCGAATTCGCGGACGTAACGTAGGTCTAACCAGGGGTTGCATAGGTTAAGTGCCTGTGGATATTGCACTACCTACGCCATGACTGTTTTGATCATTGTACAGCGCTTCGCCCGAAAGACCAGCATTCACGGCGTTCCCCAATTGATTGGGTCATCAAGGTCGACTGGCCGACGCGTCTTCTGGGCCGTGGTTTGTTTGGGGGCGGCTATCGTATTCTGCTTCCAGTTCACACTGCTGATGACGAGGTACTTCTCGTACCCTAAGAAGGTGACCGTAGAAGTTGTAAAGCTGGACATTCCGTTCCCTTCAGTGTCCATCTGTAACATGCGAAACCTCGACGTCTTTTTCCTCAAAGAAATAAACGGGATATTCAAGACGTCCCGAGACCTCGAGGATGGGATGAACCAAACAGAGGATGCATTAATTCAGGAGTACATTCGATACGTAGCGAAGTTAACCCCGTTGTTCTATTCCTTGAGGTTACGACCCGTGCTTCGATAGCTACCAACATTGACCGACAAGCACTGGCGCACATGGCCGTACAAGCCAGGGACTTCATCGCTACGTGTAACATGGCGGGAATCCCATGTGACCGAGACAATGACATTTCTAGTTTCTTTGACAGTTATTATTAGAATTGTCATACTTACAATGCACCAAACATAGAGGGCGAAATGCTGGCAGAGGGTTTGGAGAACGGACTCTCGCTGATAACTTTCATCGGAAGCGGACTGGGGCAACAAAACGAAGTTGTACGATTCATTCCGGAAATCCACGAGGTCCACAGTCTAGTATCCGGCAACGAAGGGGTGAGGGTGGTCATTCGCCCCCTTTATACAACCCCATACCTCCATACCGAGAGTTTTGACGTCCCGAGGGGCTACTCCGTCTCGTTTGGGGTCAAGGCCAAACAGAGCACCCGGATTGGAACGGGAACTGCTCGGTGCGAAATAGTTCAGTGACCTTCAGTGTACATCGGGATCCGCGTCTGATGACGTGCCAGAAACTGTGTTTGCAGAAGGCGGTAGTGGATGAATGCGGATGTAAGGTTATCACGCTCCCGGGAGAATCATTGTATCCGGATCACAGTTATTGCAGCAGCGACGACATGTTGAGTGATAACTGCAGTTTGAGTGATTCGGACGAATGTTGGGCGGCGGTGTCAGCCATTTACGACAAAATAGTCTGCAGTAAGTCAACGATATTGCGCGCGCAACGCAACGCGGCGATCTTCGGCGCGTGTGGCTGCGTCTCGCCTTGTCACGAGACCACTTATGACGTCAGCTACAGCCTCACGAAATGGATGACGGATTCATTTGACGGTGCACAGACGTACGAAGATATTGTGTTCAGATTCAGATTCAATAGTTTCAGATTCAATATCATTTATTCCGTCAAGGCAAACTGGTACATAGATGAGGATACGATAATACTATGGGAAAAAATCTGCTTTGACGCAGGAGACTCTGATTAAGGTAAGAGAACCGCTAGCATCAGAGCCACCTATGATTTTCAACTTTGCCGCCTTGTTTACGCCAGAGAACGTCGGGCCGGAGAAGGCTAAAAAAAAGGCCAAATATTTCAAGGAGACGTCCACGACCATGAGAGATTTCTCGCGCCTGAACGTGTACATGGCAGACAGCTGGATGATGGAGACGGTGGAGTCTGCCGACTATACCGTGCCCCAACTGCTCTCCGACATTGGAGGTCCGCTGGGACTGTGGGTCGGTATCTCCATCATCTCACTCACAGAAGTCATTGAGTTGATCGTAGATATCTGTCGCTAGTTGAACGCCGTGAATAGAGGGAAGAAACTACGGGCCATATTCGCAGGGAATGTGCCGGAGCAGCTGGGTCTAACGGACCCCGAGAAACAGCGGACACCGGAAGAGGGTCAAAAGGGAGAGTTTGGGGCTACTACGTAGATATGTTTCACATAATAAGCTTAAAGTTAAAAAATCAGGCGTTATAGATATCCCGGTATATACAATAAGTAATTTGCGCATGCGCAGGCGCAGGGCCGTTTGAACGTAACCATAGATACCGCATGCAGACATTATATTTATGACGATTATTACGTCATTCAACAGACAAACCCACACCACACATTGAAAGACTGACACTCACAGTCACTCGTCAAACAGCCCCATACGTTTTTATCAACTTGTGGTTCGTTTTGCTAAGGATAGCTTTAGCCGATAGTTTGTCTCAAACGACTGAAGGCAAAAACACTCGCCGGAAGATACCAAGCACAGGCCGTTGATGCTATAGGGTAATACTTGCGCGCGAGTATCTACTAACATATTGTTAAATTATAAAGGTAACCTTGTGAATTGGCACTAAAACGGGAGCTAACCTTCAAACGATAAACAAGAAATGGTGATGGTGTTTTAATTTATACATGGTTCCCAGAGGGCTCAACTGACTAGCATTAGCCTAAATGTTGTGCCTCCATAAAAAAAACGTAGTCGTTCAAAAATGTATTCGTCAATAACTCATTTTGGTCTATGTTGCTTAAAATATGCAGAAGGCACTGACCGTTCTAAGGTCACGCCGTTCTCGCGTAGTCGGGCCAGTTGGAATGAGATTTGATTCGCCCGGCCTAAATGCTACATGGGGTTACAATCTATATAAATATGGGGCTTGGCTGCTGCCCAAGGTGTTGGAAAAGGCTGTTGGTGGTGTGGAGTATTTTCAACAAGAACAATCCTACACCCGTAATTAGAACGTAATTATCATTGTCGAACAGTAAACGCAAACAGCGCAACGACGCCTGACTCTAATATAATTTCGCATGTAAATATCATGCCTGTTCCATACCTGATTTTAAACCTTCTATGGGGTTTCAAATAACTATATCTCATGAAAACGAAGCCAATATATTACTTTAATAATGACCCAACAGCTAGAAGTTTTATGCAAGAAAAAAACTGACAAAAAACAGTGAGTAGATTTGGTTGTTTTTACTGTTACATACATGAACAATGGAGTTTAACTGTCATACTGAATTTACTGCGCCCACCGAACCATGCCGATCGTGAGCCTGGCTCGTCTGGCCCTATCAGTCTCCTTCCAAATGTCCAAAGCCCAACAGCTGGTTCCCTTAATACACAGGGTTGCACAGCATACGTATAGCTGTTCACAGACACAGAGCATATTCAATGTCTCTCAGGTACAGGGTTGCCTCTCATCCTTTCCGTGGGCTATATCTGATGAGGATGCTCAGCGGATGTAGAAACGTCAGCGTTGCGGTGCACAAGAGAAACGCTTGAGCCTGGAACACGCAATAGACAAAAATTAGTATGCGGTAACGAAAACCGGTGGGTGTCAGCATGATCGTGACGCCTCCAATCCCACATTCTGCGACCGGATATGTTTAAGAAGTTCGCCATTGGTAATATCTGCGGAGGGTTGGCTCTCGTTGCAGATGGCTTTATTTCGGCGCTATTCTCCTATCCTGTCTTCAAACTTAAAGACAATTCTCATTTAATATAACAGCCTTCACTGGCGAAAGCTTTGAAACTAGCGTAAGCTGGTACCACCGCCGGTACTCGAATATTGCTGGGTGAGCGAATGTGGTGCCGCGGAACCAGGCTAGAACTAGGGTTATAATGCGTTTCGGCATTGTTTCCCCCGCGTCAGTGAAAGGTCTGCATGAACCGAACACTCTCAACGAATGCTTTCTTTGTGTTTTTTGGCTAAGGGGTGTCACCTGACTTGAAGACCAATAGCGCTAAATGGGAGCACCGCCAGACAACACCACCAGGGGGCACCACTAATGGCATCTCCAGGGACACCACCAGGGGGCACCACCAGTGGCACCACCAAGGGGCATTAGCAGGGGGCACCACCAGGAGGCACCACCAGGGGCACCACCAGCAGGCACCACCAGGCATCACCACCAGGAGACCACCATATAGCACCAACAACGGGCACCACCGGAGGGCACCACCAGAGGGCACCATCGCGAGGCAAGTTACTTACCGGTAGATACGGTGGGGTGGAAGACTGCGCCCAGTAGAAGATTGGCACTTCGACGAGATTGAGGAGATTGGCGACGGTAGCTCCGAGTCCGACCAGCTTGCCATAATGTTCCTCCGGGTAACTGGAAGTGGAACCAACAGAATATGACCCACTTATTTCCTCTAAAAACACTTCCGGGTGGATGTTACCCGATGACGTGTTGCAGGTAACGTCTATTGGTGATGCTGCGATACAAGAGCTATTGTATAGTAACATTTACTCGGCTAACGCTGAATGCTACGCTTGAGTAGCCTCAAAGATATCGCTGCAACACTTACACGCGCTGGCAAAATATGTAGTAAGACGTAAACATGGTTCCCTTCAGCACAGCCACCAGGAGCGAGACAGCGATCCCAGCGTTGGCTGTCCCGACGAGGGAAGCCACAGACAGCAGGGCGGATGCCAGTGACGTTGCCATAAGCACTGGGCACACACTGACCGCCTTCCATAGAAGCCCGGCCGAGCCTGTAACAAAATGGAAATGTTGATGTTTAAGGCCGCTTTTGGCACCAAATGACTAAACAACCACCATCACAATTGCACTGTCAAATAAGATGTAATTTCTTGCAAAACGATCTTCAAGAATAAAACTACGAAATTAATACAAATTACTAAATTACTATTTCGCAAACGTAGCAACTGAGAGCGAACTCTTTCCTTTATTTACCTGTTACCGTGTTATTAGGCATAGACATGGTCCCCGGCACAGACTTCTAGAAATAAGCTACGCCTGTTGTCATATCAGTTTGAGCAGCCCCGCCCTAGCTGACGGTATAAGACAGCCCCTAGCACAGTGAGAAGAACCCAGGAGGGGCCTGCAGGGTCAGTAAGGCACCCGAGACCCCCATCAGTGATTTCTTTCTGCTCAAACGAGACATACCTTTTCGCGGGTCTTTTGAAGGTATCAGGCCTATGTCTTCCGTAACACTGTCGTTTGGTGCGTCAACTTAGGAGAGAAGAACAACCCGACTAATTAGAACCCATCTAATTAGTAGTATCTTCTTCCGGGTTTTTTTGTTACTCATTGACTTAATTGATCATATCACGAAAGAATAACAAACGGCCATTTATTACGATACATCAACCGGGTTAAAGTTGATATTTCAATGTTTTTATTTTGATTACGTTTTTGAACGGTAATGAAATATATTTATTCTGCAAAAAGGCTCCTTCAGCCGTGGGTTTCAATCTAAGATGTATAAGACGAGCTCTTCACTATGGAAACCTGGAAGTTCCTGTCCGTTACCATGACCAAAGATCCCCCCTCCCCCAATAAGCAATCATTGACCATCATTCGCATACACCTGTACACATACCACGCCGAGAGTTAGTCTGATGTTCGAAAGCAAAGGTTTCCCTTTGGTATGCTGAATTTTTGATGGGCCAACAATACTGTCTTGTGGAGTATCGACGGAACTTTTTATTGGCGCATTATTTCCACTCAGTTTGGAAAAACAGGCTAATTTACTATCCAGTACCTGTATAAATAAGACTCATATCTTGTCTTCCGTAGTAATGAGTTTGACCTTATCTTGACAAGATTGCCATTGCATCACCGACAAATAGTGTAAGTTATATGGTTACCGGATAGGTTCTTTTCCCTGTGCACAATGATGGCATCGGTTATCAGGCCAATCAGAGGCGACAAAAGAACCATGAAGTTGGCATATTGCAAGATCAAAGTCTGCGCGGAAACTGAAATCGAAGCGCAAAAATATCGCTATTCCAACAAACAATATGGTGTATGCATCGGGGAAAATTAGTGATTTGACATATTTAACATTGTTTAATATATGATAATCAGATATGATATTAAAATATGTACTTCATGGTGTACTGTGATATTTGTCTGTATTATGCCAGGGACGAATATTGGATGTTAAGGACCGCCCCCGGCCCCCACCCCTCCCTGATGGTTACATTACCTTCTGCCAATCTGTAATGTGTGACGTAACTTATCCAAGGAGAGAAGTTGCCGAGAGTGAACCAGAAGTTTGTCTGGTTGAAGGAGAACCATATCAAGTGGTTGACGAATAAGGCCGACAATACAATCTGTTTGAAGGTGAGTCCATTGGGACTAACTTCACAGGATGTGACGTCAATGTCGATGCGCGGCGACGTCTCCACGGCAACCATTTCGAAACTTGACGAAATTCCCCTCGGCTCGTCCTGAGATGAACAACCGCTGTCCAAAGAAATATTCTTGTCGACACCTGGTTGATCACGTGGTACTGTTGTGAATGAAACAAAAGATACATTACATGTATATAAATATGCCGCATATCGGGAAGCGTGCCTATCCCGCCCACGACCGCCGTCCACACCAATTTTTGCCAGATGTTGCCAAATCAAGCAATAAGCATAATGACATTTTTGACATCAGTGCTTGTCAATATTTACATAAAACTTAACTTATAAACTTAGTACGAATAAACACCTCTCAGCATTTATACCGTGATTATGTGGTGCGATTATTTGCTGGTTAGCCCACCAGGAGATATATACCTTATGCATAGATCACGCTATTTTATTTAATAATGTTCGATACAGTCAGTATGACACTTTAACTCTATTCCTTGTGTGTGTAACAGTAACATCAACATCGAATAATTACTGAAGCAGTATATTGGTTTCAGATCGATAATTATTTGAAACACATGACACAGTTGCTAAGTCACAGGTGCATGATATTTTAATTCAAAATATGACAGTCCAATATTTCCACACTCTGTTCGCGGTTACTATTTAATTAACAATGATAATGGTGCGTTACTATACTTGTCGGTTGAAGAAGTTTCCAATCATTGGTAAATATTGCAGTACTAGTGGCGCCTGTTCACATTTACCCCACCAGTTCGTACCCAGAATGACAGCCCCTGCCTCTGTAACCTTGTATGACGGCATCAGGAACAGTGTATCCAGCAGATGGATGCCCATGAGTCCTGCGTATACATAGAAGCACGTCTGTCTGCTGACCCCGGCGTCGTACGCCATCTGACGAAAATGTATGCAAATAAATGATTATCACTATAAGTTACTAACATAATTTTAGCATTACAATTATTTCTACGGTTCGTGCAAGTATGATATTGCAATTAGTACTACTGTGCGCCAAATTATAATATTGCAATTAGTACTACTGTGTGCTAAATTATAATATTGCAATTATTACTACTGTGTGTACAAGTATAATATTGCAATTATTACTACTGTTTGTAATAGTATAATATTGTGATTATTACCACGGTTTCTACAAGTATGATATTGCAATTATTACTACTGTTTGTAATAGTATAATATTGCAATGATTACTACTAGTTGTACAAGTATAATATTGCAATCATTAAGGTTCCTACTAGTATAATATTTCAATTGTTACTAAGGTTCCTACTAGTATAATATTTCAATTGTTACTACAGGTTGTACATGATATTGAATGCTTTTGTAATTTGTACCAGGGCTGGAGGCCAGCCAAAGTACTGAATAAACATACATACATGATATTGCACTTATTGCGATGGGTGGTACAAGTATACTATAGTAATTATTACTACGGTTTGATCCTTCTTGGTCATTTTCCACGTCAGAACGAACCATTGTTCCACATAGCTCACGTAGGACTCACGCCCACCGTCTCCTATTACATTCCATTTGGTGGTTTTCAACATGGACGATGGACCGGCATAGATTACGGCAGTGAATGGTAAGCGTGAGTAACACGTGAGCTATGCTAAGACAATGGAACACGGAAGAACGACCATTATCACCAAGGGGCAAGCGATATAGTTATATCCCTATTGTGAGCTTTGCTATTCGGTTAGCCAGACACGGTACGCCATGCTAGGACGGCATTGCGTGGCCGCACGTACCTGCATGACGGCTGTGTTCAGGCTGCAGAGGGAGATGAACATGGCAGACACACCGAGGACGGCAGACTGCTTGGCCCCGGCAAGCATGGTCAACTGGAAGCGGAACAATCGCATATATATATACTGCATACTCAAAACGTTTGTTGTCTTTTTTCCTTGTTATGGTCGCCATAGAACGCAACAAAGGTGCTGCAGCCGTCATATCATCTTTATTAGAGAAACGATTCATTCGTGCTGCCGGATAAACTGATAGCTCGAACCATATCATCTACACCTAGATTGTATGGGTTATTATGCCCTTTTCACACGATGCAATACTTTGTAAAGCTCATTGCAACAAATAAATTTTTCGATCAACTGTGCAATTGGATGGCCGGTTTTCAACGCACTGTAAACTCAGCGTTCTAAACGTTTCGATCAACTTCACGATTTGGAAATGGTCAAACAATCAGCGTTGGGAGTATTTTAGCCAATCATCGTTTCAGATGATCAAGTTGATATTGTTTGCATTTAGCATTATGACAGTTAAGAGTATATTTGAGGATTTGTATGCATGACATTATGAATGATACTCGAATGTTCGCTAGGTGGCGGTAGTGATAATTGTTGAACCACTTGATAAAAGATTTGACCGCGTGAACGATTGACCAAACGATGCTTAGACCATTGTTACGAATATTGAAGGAATAATCGTACCGTGTAAACCCGGCACTAAGCGATATACGGTTAGTTTGGCCCTTCGCTAACGGGCGATGATCGCTGCATTTCATTTATTGCCAACTTTGTTACAAATTGCAGCATGTTTATTAACTCTTCCGCTTACGTTAGAGCATATCATTGACCATTCATATATTTTTTTTAGTCATGACTCCATGGGATAAATCATGCCCCATTAACTAGTAGCCTCTTTGCACAATAAACAATGGAAAAAAATCACTGTTTTCGCGCCACAAATTTTGCGAGATGGTCCCGGTTCGTCCTGGTAGGCCCTATATAGACCGGGGTAAATCCTAGGCACAGGCGCAGTGTGAACTAGGCTATTGAAGTTCGATAATGTATTAAAGTAGGTGTTAAATATAATCGTGCTTCAGTCTGCGCCAGATAGATTATCATAACCGCTACAGTGTGTTATGTTCGGCGCTCTTCATATCCTCTTTTTCTACATACCTCCTTGTACAACGCTGTCCTATATTTTCCCATATATTTAGTCAACCTTTCGTGGCTGGCAGACTTGCAAACTTGTTATCCATATGGGATTGCTTCACCAGATAGATCCACGTGATTCATGTGATTTCTACGGAATTTGTACGGAAATGAAACATTTGATCGCTTAAATTATGCACTGGCGGAGCGCTCCGAACATGTCGCCTGGTTTGAGCCTTGAACCTCCAGCTGTGTATACCATGGTGTACTTACGTGAGTACTGGCGATAATGAGAAACATGGAGGAGAAGCTAAGAAACGTGGCTCCAAAGAATATCAATGGTGAAAGTTCTGCAAACAGACATGCATATCACAAAATATGTCATCAGGAACAATCATCAGCTATATTTAAGTAAACGCACAATATCCAATCTACAGTGTGTAAAAAGCACGGATACTAGAGTGAAACCTGTGTATTATGTGTATAGTATATTATAAAAGCATAATATCACATTTTACAAGACGATCATATCTACAGCCTTCAATGTCATCGATCGCCTAAAGAACCCCGCAAACCAGCCCATAACACACTCTACTATAGCCTTAATTTATGCGGCTCCGGAAGTGACGTCACTCGCGGCATGCTTGGTGGTCGCCTTACCTATGTTTGTGAATGTCATCAGCATCGCTCCCATGAACATGAAGCAGCTGTGTAAAATATCAGAAAAAGTTAGACTAAGTCAAATCATCCAATATTATATCATTTAAAATTCTTTCCCACCCAAAGATGAATAATTCATCAATGTTTGCACCTTGCAATCAAGATTTAGCAAATATATGGGGACATCGTCTATCGCACTACAGGTTGCTATGAAACCTTTAAATGATTTTGTGCAAGATAAATGAATAACTTGTGCTAACATTCCTTGCAATGAGTTATCACGGTATCAAGGCCAAACAATGCAACATGTTTAGTCGTGCCCACTGCAACACGTAATGCTCAATACTCACAACTGTATCAGACGCGTGGTGCTCAATACTCACAACTGTATCAGACGCGTGGTGCTCAATACTCACAACTGTATCAGACGCGTGGTGCTCAATGCCCACAACTGTATCAGACGCGTGGTGCTCAATACTCACAACTGTATCAGACGCGTGGTGCTCAATACTCACAACTGTATCAGACGCGTGGTGCTCAATACTCACAACTGTATCAGACGCGTGGTGCTCAATGCCCACAACTGTATCAGACGCGTAATGCTCAATACTCACAACTGTATCAGACGCGTGGTGCTCAATACTCACAACTGTCTCAGACGCGTGGTGCTCAATACTCACAACTGTATCAGACGCGTGGTGCTCAATACTCACAACTGTATCAGACGCGTGGTGCTCAATACTCACAACTGTATCAGACGCGTGGTGCTCAATACTCACAACTGTATCAGACGCGTAATGCTCAATACTTACAACTGTATCAGACGCGTGGTGCTCAATACTCACAACTGTATCAGACGCGTGGTGCTCAATACTCACAACTGTATCAGACGCGTGGTGTCCAATACTCACAACTGTATCAGACGCGTAGTGCGAAGCCCCATTCGGTCGAAGAGGAAGCCGCAGAAGACGCTTCCACCCTCGCCGGCGACGTTGGCGATGATTAGGACGAGGTTGAGCAGCCCTTGCTGCTCAGCGCACGTGGTATGCGAACCTTGACCGCTCGACTGGCCAGCAGTCATCGACGCGTTGCCGCCGAAGTCAAGATGACCGGGTGTCAGTCCTCTAAAGACTTGCTGGAAGACGCGCGCCATGGCCGAGGAGTCGCTTTCCCCTCCTCTTTCATTGCTGCAGAACTCCGAGAAGACGCCATCGCCAATGAACATGTAGGCGAGGGAAGGCCATCCGTCGATGAGGAAGCCAAACAGAAAGCCCTCTACGAAGGTCATGCCAATGATGAGGAAGACACGCACTCTGGACAGCTTGACAATTACTTCCTCCATCGGCATGGTGACGGGTATGATCCCGAATAACGCGATGAGCCGTGTATGGGAGTATCAATGGACCGTGACTATAACAATTCCAATGCCTTTTCAATTTTTAACTTTTTCGTTAATTATTAATTCGTCAGGTTCATTTAAATATGGGCCTGAAACAATGGCCTGGTCACCAAGTCCACTGCAGAGCCTGAGAGAACCAGACTACGAGTGATACAACCAAATGTCGACCAGACGCCCCTATATTCACGTAGCTAATGGCACCGTGCTTACAGCTTTAAAGCCCTTAATGCAGCAGAGACACAGGCCGAGTACCCAGGGCAATGCGCACGACACTTTGATATAAGCAAATCTATATCACCCACATATAATTTATTGTATAGATGTCCGTCGAGTTGTTTACGCGTGCCAAAACCACGTGGTATCTGATTGCGTGACGGCACGACCCCGACAATAGTCCCGCACCCGTTGTTGACCCCCCCCCCCCCTCCCATTACACACCTCCTCATTTGCACAAACAGTTGCCGAAGTTATCAATTGTTATCAGGAGTTGCACACGTTAAGTGCCTGGAGATATTGCACTATCTACGCCATGGCTGTGTCGACCATTGTACAGCGCTTCGCCGGGGAGACCAGCATTCACGGCCAAACTGATTGGGTCACCCAGGTCGACTCGAGGACGCGTCTTCTGGGCCGTGGTTTGTTTGGGAGCGGCTATCATATTCTGCTTCCAGTTCACACTGCTGATGACGAGGTACTTCTCGTACCCTAAGAAGCTGACCGTAGAAGTTGGACCAAACAGACAACGCGTTCATTCTGCAGTGCATTCTAAGCATGGCGAAGTTAACTCCGATGTTCTATTCCTTGAGGTTACGACCCGTGCTTCGATAGCTACCAACATTGACCCGCACGCACTGGTGCACATGGGCGTACAAGCCAGGGACCTCATCGCCAAGTGTAGCATGGCGGGAATCCCATGTGACCGAGACAAAACATCTCTCGTTTCTTTGACAGTTATTATTACAATTGTTATACCTACAACGCGCCAAACGTAGAGGGCGAAATGCTAGCAGAGGCTTTGGAGGACGGACTCTCGCTTATAACTTTCATCGGAAGCGGACTGGTGGAACAAAACGAAGTTCTACGATTCATTCCGGAAATCCACGAGGTCCACAGTCTAGTATCCGGCAATGAAGAGGTGAGGGTGGTCATTCATCATCATCATCATCATCAGCATCATCATCATCATCATTTATCATCATCATCATCATCATTATCGTCATCATCATCATCATCATCATCGTCATTTATTTCGACCAGGAATCAATACAATACAATATAGCATACAGCAGAAAGAAAAAAATATATATATATATATATATAATCCCTGGTCAAGGAGACCACCATTATGACAGAGTCGCTGGCTTGGTGGCCACTTCATCCCCCTGACACCACCCCATACCCCCATACCCCCATACCCCCATACCGAGGGTTTCGACGTGCTAAACCTACAATGAGGTTGAGGCACTGACGTACGGGTTTGCTCGACCGTCATTCCACCTACCCCAGCACCCAGCGATGCGTCACCCTGGCACGGTTTAATAATTGTATTCTGTCTGTTTTACGACAGAGCGGATTGCTGATCTACTTGTCTATGCGAATGAAAATTCATTGATATCTCGGCTAAATGTACTTGATAAATAAAATGGCGCTGACTGGAAACGATTACTTTGACGAATGACCGAATCAGTATCATGAGAGGGCTCCGCGGTGGCTGGGACCACAGGTGGTGAAATGTTCGGCCCAAAGATCGATACCAACGAAAATCTTCAAAACCAAAAGAACAAAAATATAATAACGCAAACGTAGAACAATAAAACAAAAGGCTGCGTCAAAGCTTTTCTCTTCACCAACCAAACAACCCATCAAAGACGTTTTTAAAATGTCTTATGGCACATGTCACAGACCTTGAACTATCATTGACAAAATTATCTCTTTTGCAAGAAGAATTAAAGTCCGAAACGCTACAGACAAACAGAAACGGGACAAACGCCACAAGCCAGAAATACCGCCCATAAATTAAACACAGTCGGTTGTGCAGTGGAATTGTTGGAGGTTCAATCCAATTTGGACGGAGTACAAGTTATAACAAGATGACACCCCATAGCATATTATCTACAAGAGACGTTTTCAAATATGACGTAATTTTTACAGGGTACAATTCCGATGATTTGCCTTCGCATGTGTGATTCTGCACGCAAATTGTATCTGCATGCCATGAGGCCATCTCTTGAATACGAAAAACCCGACCAACGATGACTTTAATCCCAAATTCCGTAACCTATTTGACGCCAATGCCACACAAACATTCGGATTGAGATTAAGACATATTCTAACGAACAGCAGCCGAAACTTTACAACACAAGTAGTTACCAACTGCCAGAAACCGCACCTTGAAACTTCAGGTAAGCACCACATAGCGAGGTGGAGGAACTCTGTATTTGCGCTTAGTTTCTGATTGTATTTTCAATTACGCACCCTCTGCTGTATTTATATAATACTTTACCCATCCGTTCAAAATATATTTGTCATTTAAGGTTACCTCCATTTCACAAAATGACACCTACTACGACTATGTCATTTTACTGCAAATCAGCAAATATCGATTCATTATCACAAGCAATGACTATTTGGAAAGCTTAGACCTATTGGAATACAGGAACGATTTTAAAAGATGTAAATTGAAAATCTTCGTCATTCTAAATCATTACCTTCACAAATTTGGCTATAATTTAATCAAAAATGCAACTGTTGGCACAAGACCACCTGTACAAACTTCTATAATCATAGTTAGGGTAATAAAAAATTAAGACAACTATAGGTAGCCGTACAAATTTGCATAGACGCAGGTCCCGAATGATGAACATGGCCTTTCACAGACATTTCTCGGTACAGCTTATAGCACAGCATTTATCAGCAATTTACGCCTAGTACTCACATTGTAATCAATCTGGTGACATATGATGGTTTTCCGATATAATTATGATCTACAATGTCTATCGAGATCTGCTCTAAATCGACGAGGCTTATTATGGAGTGCTTACCTTAAATCAAACAATTGTCGCCCTGGAGCTGAAAACCTACCTAAAAGACAGATTATTAAATAAGACATATCTTATTTACGCAATTGCAAAGCAGGCATTGTTTGTAGAAGTTTGTAGGTTGTACAAGTGATTCCCTTTCAGGTGAGCTCAATTCTCCGCTCCGCGCAGTACATTTCGCAGCTCCGCCGAACATCAAGATAAGACGAAATACACAGTTTACATTGATCAGAACGTTCGGGGAATAGCGAGAATGAAAGGCGCACAACGAAATACTCACAATTATCATGTTGTTTCAAGCAGGGAGCAAAACTCATTGTCGTTAGATTCCCTGCAATAAAAAAACAATCTCTGTTGGCAATATATATATGTAGCGGGCCTGTGGTGCGCCCTGTTCTTTAATTGGGTTTTTCAAACACAACTCGGCGGCGGTGATAATATTTGACAGACTTTATTTCCCCAGGCGGGTAAACCTGCAACACAGGGATTAGAAAACGAGTTGAAAGCCGGCGTGCTGCCGGCGCCCATCGAGTCAAATAGAAAAGTTCTCTGTGTAACTTATCAAGTTACTATTTAAACCAATTACAGCATATAAGTTACTAGATACATTACGCGGAATATCTACAAATCACATTAGTACATTGCGTTAGTATGAAAATAGCGAGGAATGATAAAATGAAACATACCTGCAACACAGGGATTAGAAAACGAGTTGAAAGCCGGCGTGCTGCCGGCGCCCATCGAGTCAAATAGAAAAGTGACGGGCAACCCACAAATATCCCATGATCCCCTTGGCGTAATGAGAGTGAGCCAATGAAATGCGCGTTGCTATGATGGTCACGAAAACAAAAAATGAACCAATGGTATGCGATCATTAAACTATAGTACAAATTTACCATCACATAAAATAGATCCCGCCACATCTTCCCCGGCGTTAAATCCATGTCGTCCCTTGACATGGTTAGGGCCCCTGTAAGCGGAGATTAAAGTTAAAAACATCTGCTCTCGTCCAGCTCTGACAAAACTGAAAAAGAATCAAACAAAGCAAGCTCATGAAAAACAACAGTTACAAGTGTAAAACTTTTCCTACAGTGCCCCCTGACGTAAACCGTGGTAACCACGATTTCGGGGTCTCAACCATAGACGAAACAAGGTAGTCCCCACGCTGTAACCACGCGGGTTGACTTTTTAATCTGGTCGAGCGTCTTAGCGGGGCTACAGTAGCACCTTCGCTATCCACGGCCTCCCCACCACTGTCTACAACATCACATGGGCCATCAGCGGCGTTCTCTCTATCCTCATCACTGGTCACCGAATTGGCGTCAACAGTGGCGGACGAGAGTCGCGACATCTGAGTGGCTCCATCAGAAACGTCATCGGGAGAAACTTCGTGACGCGTTTCTGCATCACTCTCCGATACGTGACGTACGGGAGAATCTGGTTCCCCAGCAGGGTGATCACCCTGTTCCCTGCCGGCACTACGCGGCACTCGATAATAGAGCCGGACATCTACCGATTCTTCCTCACTGCTGGAGGAAGTGTCCGTTGCCACTTCTGCCCGATGGGAACGAGTCTTACGACGAGGAAGTGACTGTTGGTCCTTCCTCTCGTCTTGCATTTGTACACTGCCGATCGGCAGCAACAGATTGCGGTGCAGGGAACGAACCGGGCCGGAGCCATCTACCTTTTGCAGATGGTACACCGGAACATCAGAATTCGGCTGTTCCCTGACAACATAAACCTCGCTCGACCATCGATCCGCCAGCTTATGGGGGCCTTTGAAGGCGGTCTGCTTAACTAGCACCCTATCACCTACTTGAATGGAGGCATTGGTTAACACATTTCTAGTGTCATAGTGGGCCTTCTGGCGTTCCTGTCGTGACCGCACCCGTTCTGAGGCAGCTTTATAGGCAGAAGCCAGACGACTTTCTAGCCGCTTGACGTAAGTCTGATAGGTTACAGTGTCCTCATTGACCATTTCCTTTACCCCAAGTACCAAATCTATGGGGAGCCGCGGCTCTCGCCCGTACATAAGGTAGAACGGTGAGTAGCCTGTTTGCTCGTTTTTGGTGCAGTTATATGCGTGAGCCATCGGCCCTACATATTCCTTCCAGTTCGCCTTGTGAGCGGGGGACAAAGTGCCGAGCATATTCAACAAGCTGCGGTTAAACCGCTCGGCCTGCCCATTGCCCATTGCATGGTAAGGCGTTGTCCGAGATTTGCGTATGTTACACAATTTGCAAAGTTCTTGTATCACTCTCGACTCAAAATTACGACCCTGGTCGCTATGAAGCCGTGCTGGGAACCCGTAGTTTGTCACGAACGTTTTAAATAGAGCCTGGGCCGTTGTTCGTGCTGACTGATCACGCGTGGGTATGGCCACCGCGTAACGGGTAAAGTGGTCAGTAATCACTAACACGTCTTTGATCTTCCCCTTTGATTCTTCGAGACTGAGAAAATCCATGCAAACCAACTCCAAGGGTTGGGACGACTTAATGGACACCATCGGGGCTACTTGAGCTCTAGCTTTTCGTCGAATACATGGAGCACAGTTTTTAAGATACGATTCTACACTACGGGTCATACCAGGCCAGAAAAACCTAGCCTGCAGCAACTCTAGTGTTCGTTCTCGCCCCACGTGACCGACATCATCATGGACCCCCCGAAGCGCCTCGAGATGAAACTGTGGGGGTAGAACAAGTTGCCACGTATCCCGGCCTTCCAACAACCGTTTCCTGTATAACACACCACGACGAAGACATAAACTATCGACCGTTCGCCGGAGCGCCTGGATCACCCGATTATCGCGCGTAGGTAGTTCACCCTGCTTCAGGTAACCCACGATCGCCGATAGATCGGGATCATCACTTTGGAGCTTAGCCCACTCCGCGGCCGGTCTACTGGTCAGAGTACTTTCATTAAGTGCTGTCAACGCAGAAGGGTTCGTCAGAACTGTTTCAACGTAAGATACCGCTTGCGTCTGGCAAATAGCGGAAGTGACACTTTGAATTATCTTTTCGGGTAGGCGTGATAGCGCGTCTGCATCGCCATTACTTTTGCCCGCCCGATATTTCAGATCAAAGTCGAAATTCGTCAGTTCGGCTAGCCAACGATAACCCGTCGCGTCCAATCGTGCGGACGTCAAGACGTACGTCAACGGATTATTATCCGTAAAAACCGTAAACTGAGCGCCATACAGGTACTCCCGGAATTTGTCAGTTACTGCCCATTTAAGAGCGAGAAATTCCAATTTGTGCGCCGCGTAATTCCGTTCAGATGGCGATAAGCCTCTGCTGGCATATGCAATGACGCGATCGAGACCGCCCTGTTCTTGATATAGGACCGCCCCAAGACCTTGACCGCTAGCATCGATATGCAATTTGAACGGTGAGCGATAATCAGCGAAGCCTAATACAGGCGCTGAAGTGAGAATACGCACGAGTTCGGTAAATGCGGTCTGTTGCTCTACGGCCCACGCCAGTTTGCTATTAGCTTTTGGCTGGCCACGGAGCAAGTCATACAATGGTCTAGAGACCTTTGCATATCCCTTGACACAACGGCGATAGTAGCCGGTAAAACCAAGGAACTGTCTCAGTTCTTTGATGTCAGTCGGCACCGACCAGTCTTTGACCAACGCGATTTTGTCCGGGTCGGTATGGACACCGTCGGCGGACACGATATGACCTAAACATTTGATAGACTTCTGGAGAAATGAACACTTAGAAGGCTTCAACTTCAGACCATACTCACTCAATCGTTGAAATATACGGTCCAGTCGGTCAAGATGTTCCTCCAGGGTGGAAGAGAAGACGATTATATCGTCGAGATAGAGCAAACATTGGGACAGATGTAAATCACCCATACAACCTTCCATTAATCGTTGGAAAGTCGCGGGCGCGTTCGTTAACCCAAAGGCCATCCTCTTAAACTCCCAAAACCCCAAGGGGCCGACTGTGAAAGCCGTCTTTTCCCTGTCTTCAGGCCTTACTTTCACTTGCCAGTACCCAGACTTGAGATCAAGAGAGGTAAAGTAGCGAGCACCTGCCAGGGCGTCAAGGGTCTCGTCTATGCGTGGGATCGCATGCGCATCTTTCACAGTGCGTGAATTCAACTTTCGGTAATCGATACAAAACCGCAAACTCCCATCTTTCTTGCGGACTAAAACCACAGGGGAAGCAAAGGGACTGGAGCTGCGTTGTATGACATCACAGTCCAACATCGCAGTAAGGTGGTCTCTAACCTCCTCATACATCGGAGGGGGAATTCTACGATATTTCTCCTTGAAGGGGGTATCATCGACCAACTTGATAGGATGCTCCACTGTCTTAGCACAACCTAGGTCTAAGTCTCCGAGAGAGAAAATACCTTTCCACTTCACCAACAGCTTTGCCAAGTCGGCACGTTGCTCTTCATCAGCCCCATCTAAGTTAAACAGGGTTAAAAACTCTTTACCTTTGTCAGGCTCATCGGTGCCAGAAGACGTCTGCTGCACCTGAGTCATGGCGGGCTTACCGGGTTGTGGGACCAAAGCGACCGGAGTGAGTTCACACACGTTCGTGTTGGCAGGAATCACAACATCCTTATTGTTAGTGTTGTGCACCTGGACGGAACACCTAGTGGCAGACTTTGAATGAGACTCAAACTGCTGCACCGTGGGAACTACTACAACCCCATTTGGCAATGATTGCCGCACACTTTCCTCAGTAAATGCAAGGATCGAACCCACATCTCCAGCCCGAACGCTCCCATGCACCGTTACTTGACTGTTATGGGGAACAACTATTTGTTTTAGGCAACGGACCTCGCCTATCACAGACCCTGGGCCGAGATGCCGCCTATGCTGCATGGCCTGCAGGACTGTCGTCCAGGCTATTGGTATGTCCGGCCCTGTAGCCACATCACCACTAGACTCTAACACTTTGTATAAAACGTTGGTACCAATGACCATAGGGACGAGCTGGTTGTATCTTGTGTTAGCCACAACTAGTATAGGTGTCGCTATTTTAAGGGCTTTTCCAGCGATTTCTAACTCTACATCTAACGCAACCATCCCTTCACAGTTTACTTGGTTACCACCTGCCCCTTCCACATTGAATAACGCAGACAGGGTATCCACTTCAACTTCCGGGAAATGAGTCTTCACAAACCAAGACGCAATTGTTGTTACCTGTGAACCGGTATCCAAGAGGCCAGAACACGGTTTATCGGAAACACGGAGAGGAACCTCATTCGCTCGACCTACCAGTTCAGCTTTAGGCTGCGGCTTCCTCTCTATGGGGCTTTCGTCTGTGCACTCCCTTCCTCGCCCCCAGGTGAGAGTGTGGTGGCGTTTAAAGGCACGCCGTTTACATGAAATCGGGCCACGCATCTACTTACCGGATGTCCCGCACGTCCGCACCGTTTGCAAACTACGGCCGGTGCCTTCCGTCTTGGGGACAAGCGACTAGTGTTAACGTTACGGTTTGTCTCTCTTGTCTGTGGCTGTTCAAGCTTACCCAGTCTCTGGTCCATTGCTTCCATCTTTGTAAGCAGCTTGTCCAACTTACCACTGAGCTCGTCAGTAACGCCATGCTGCCCTACTATGGCCTTCGTCTTTGACGATCCGGCCAACTCATGTTCGGTTTGACGGACCCATTGAAACAAAACATCATACTTACTCTTGACATCGAAGTGGTGACGAGTTGCCTCCTTCAGCTGGCGATCTTTCAGTCCTACCCAGAGTTTCGTTCTCAGCATCTGCTCAGGGGCATCCCCGGATAACCCACCTTGTTCCCGGATCTGGCCCACCAAGTCCTCGAGCCGACATCCCCATTCTGAGGCAGTCTCTCCCTCTCGCTGCTTTGAGGCATAAAATTCTTCCAAAAGTTGCTCAGTGGATAGTACAACACCAAAAACAGCCTTAAATTTGAATAGTACATCCTCTACACATGCATCCTCTCCCAAGTTACGCATTACCTTGGACGCAGTGCCACGTAACGATCGACGGATACTATGCAACACAACTGTTTGGGGGTGACCCTCTCTCATGAGACATTTCACTTCATACTTCCATTCATAATATGTTATCTCTCCCTTGCCTCCATTTCCGGAGAAGAGAGGGAGTCTAATATCCCTGGAAGAAGGAAAGAAAGCCGGTGAATCGCTATTAAGCCCTCTAATTGGGTTAACCCCACTCGCCATCTCCCCCTGACCATCCTGCCGACTGCGCCATTTTGTAGCGGGCCTGTGGTGCGCCCTGTTCTTTAATTGGGTTTTTCAAACACAACTCGGCGGCGGTGATAATATTTGACAGACTTTATTTCCCCAGGCGGGTAAACCTGCAACACAGGGATTAGAAAACGAGTTGAAAGCCGGCGTGCTGCCGGCGCCCATCGAGTCAAATAGAAAAGTTCTCTGTGTAACTTATCAAGTTACTATTTAAACCAATTACAGCATATAAGTTACTAGATACATTACGCGGAATATCTACAAATCACATTAGTACATTGCGTTAGTATGAAAATAGCGAGGAATGATAAAATGAAACATACCTGCAACACAGGGATTAGAAAACGAGTTGAAAGCCGGCGTGCTGCCGGCGCCCATCGAGTCAAATAGAAAAGTGACGGGCAACCCACAAATATCCCATGATCCCCTTGGCGTAATGAGAGTGAGCCAATGAAATGCGCGTTGCTATGATGGTCACGAAAACAAAAAATGAACCAATGGTATGCGATCATTAAACTATAGTACAAATTTACCATCACATAAAATAGATCCCGCCACATATATAATGTTAAAAAATTGTGTGACGTCACGCCTTTGTCTGTTTGTCTTAAGATATTTGTCCATCCCCAAAATCCATGAAGTGCTGACTTACCATGCAATACTCCCTTTCTGTTGTATTTATTTGTTTTGTTCTTTTTTTTCTATGATTTGTATCCAGTCTAGCTGACTTACCATGCAATAAGCCTTTTCTGTTGTATTTATTTGTTTTGTTCTTTTTTTTCTATGATTTGTATCCAGTCTAGCTGACTTACCATGCAATAAGCCTTTTCTGTTGTATTTATTTGTTTTGTTCTTTTTTTTCTATGATTTGTATCCGGTCTAGCTGATATGTGAATGATACGAAACATTTTGTATGAGCTCTGCAGCTAATAAGCGTTGCTTCTGCTGCTGTTGATTTGTTGAATGTTACTCCCTTTTGATGTTGTATAAGCTTGTCAAACAACTGTAACTGATTTAATAGAACAATAAACCGATTCAATTCAAGTTCATTATCTTGAAGAATGGATCGAAAAACAAACCTAGGGTAAGTTCGGGTATGCGAGCGGAGTAGTCGGACTCCGCGGAGCGCATAACCGAACGCGGAGATTGTGGTCCGATAGGGCGGTCACGTGGTATATTTTACTCCCAGACCTTACTCCCCACCGAGAGGAGGATACCGAGGATTTCCAACATGGCGTCCAGGCCGCACAATACATTTAATATATATATAGTAGTATTGCGACCTGCAAAAAATCTGTAAATAATATGATAACAACGAGAATAAGATAATGAACACACTACGTATCCGTTGATTTATTTTATGGCGCTTTTTAACGATCTTCAAAATTTGTGCAGTCCAGCAAGTGCAACATTCACGCGGACCGCGGATTTTGCGCTCGGTTAATATTGATCCGCCTATGAGCGGAAGGAGTCCGCGTGCTCCAAATATCCGCGCCGATTACTCCGATTGCATATCCGAACTCACCCACTGAAACCCGCCGATGTTTGTCGATGTTTACCGAGGTCTTCTCTAAATCACCGAAGCTTATTATACGATGTTCTATTTATTGTACCTATGTCACCACTTCTTGTGCTGTGTTTTATTTGTGCTTTGTTTCATTAAGACTGTTTAAAATATCAGGGCTACAGCCCGCCGATGTTTGCCGATGTTTACCGAGGTCTGCTCAAAATCGCCGAGGCTCATTATGGGTGGCTTACCTTAACTTCCCCGATGCTGCCCAAATAACAATCGAAAGGGCCCACCGATTGGGAAACAATGCTGGAGGATCTTCCCGTCCCATTGTAGCTAGGTTGACAACCGCAGGTGATGCTACTTATTAGTTATTTCGTTTGCCCGGAAAAATAAGCCACCAGGTCAAAGAAGTCTCGTGTCGTCCCAGACCCCCCGGGAGATCTTAGAAAAGAGGCGTACACTGTTTAGTGACGAGGAGCGAGCCAAACAGCTCGATACGTCGGCAACCACCAAGGTCATGGGGCGGCACCTGTACATCAACAACCAGAGGTAGGTCCCCCCGCTACCGACCCCCCTCCCACGTGAGATCCTCTCCATGTCCACCGAGGAGCAAGCCGATGTGAGCGAGGTCCAACTCATCCAAGGCGGGGCGATCAGAAATGGGTCATTCAGTGCCTCAGTGGCAGTTGCTGCCACGGAGCCTCTGGACTCAGCTCGCAAAGCCTACAAGAAGGTCCTACTCGACCCCGAGTTCCTGGGGGCAGCTCACTGCATCGCGGCCACCAGGCTGTACTCCCCGACAGGTGCACGGGTCACGGAGTACATGCAGGACGACCATGCATACGGAGCGGCCGATACCATCATACGCCACCTGCAAGCCAGTCACGCTTCGGTGACAAATTTTACTGTTTTCGTCGCTGTCAGTAAGACTCTAATGAAGGCCACCGATTCGACGCTGAAGGCCGCCCTGGAAGCCGCCGTGTCTTTGTGGCACAAGAAATTAGCTCTGGACAAATCCCACAAGTCAGCTTAACAGATTCATATAATGACAAGCTGAATTGGACAGTGACTTGTTTTTTTTTTCAATTTTTGTTATTTCGCTTGCTTCCCTCTAATTGTATGTTTATATCGATCGTGAGACGTGTTCTGTACTTGTACTGATATATATTACAAGCTGCACGCACTTACGTTAATTATGGAGACATGTAGCCAGTATGTTACTTTTTCTATATGTATATATGTTGAGCCCAGTGAGGCCCAGTTTGTACACATTCTTATTTGCTGTTACCTTTTGACCTTTTGTGACCCGTCTAAAGTTATGATTTATGGATGTAATTTGTCAGTCAACTCAATTAATACATTAATCAAGATATGGGTGTAATGAAGGAGTTCAGTGCTTGTCATCTCAATGCTTGGAGCATCATGAGCGACCGCTCGGGGGACCTGGCGCCATGCGGTGAGCAACTAACCAAACTTGATGAAATTTACCAGGCTTATATAATGAAGCACGAGTTTGATGTGGTTGGTACTTCAGAAACTTGGCTGAATAGCAGTATAGACGATATTACCATTGATATACCAAACTACCTAGTAATTAGATGTGATAGAGTGACGCGAGGTGAAGGTTTAGGTGAGGGATGATAATTTACTTTCTGTGAGACGTCGTGACCTCGAAGCAAATAGTACGGAGTGTGTTTGGTTGAAAATTGAGATAAACAGCAAACGTTTATTAATCGGGAATTACTATAGACGTCCAGGTGCTGAATATGAATTGACTACACGCTTCCTGGAATCAATGCAGGATACACTAAATAGTGTTTTTATGCAAAATCCATATGCTATAGTCATTCTGGGTGATTTTAATGACAGATGTTACCCTTGGGACTCAGATCACACAATGACTAATAGTGACCTCAAGAATGACTTATTATATCTTGGTAAAGGTAACGTTATGACACAACTCATATCTGAACCAACAAGGTTTACCGGTCACCGTGGGTATATCTTAGATCTGGTAATAACTGACGCCCCTGCCTATGTAACGGACAGCGGTACACTGCCACCGGTATGTAGTCTAGACCACAGCGCGGTGTTTTGTAAATTAAAACTATCATATCCTAAAGACAGGTCATACCAGCGAAAAAATACCATTATTCTGCGGCTGACATGGAAGGTCTAAATACAAGTTTACAGCAGGCTCCATTAAATATGGGTACAGAATTATTTGACGATGTTAACGATGCTGAGCATTATTTCACAAGTCTGTTTAACAATACTACAGATGCCTATGTTCCAAACCATACAATAACAGTAAGACCTAGAGATAAGGAATGGATGACTGGAAATATTAAACGTCTGATTGGAAAACGAAATAGATTGTGGCGACGTTTCTCTCGAACTCGAAGGGATGACCACTTTGATATATTTAAGCAGGTTCGTACAGAAGTAAAGTTTGCTATTAAGCAGGGTCAAGACGAATTTTATGCATCCTTAATGCAACGATTACAACATCCAGACACTACTTCCAAGGAAATGTTTAAGTTAACAAAGAGGTTATATGACAGCAGAACGAGCCTCGGTATCCCAGAGATAATAGATGGTGACAGTACTCACTCCACTCCTTCGGCAAAGGCTGAGTCATTGAACGAATTCTTTGCTGGAAATTCATCGCTGTCTGAGCCACAGTTACTATTTAAAACCACGGCGAGAATTTCTACCATAGCTTTTACCCAAGATGAGGTTTTCAAAGTTTTATCATACACTGGTAAAGTAATGGAAAGATTGGTATTTAAAGCTGTTTACAACCACTGTGCCGAAAATAATCTACTTACGTGGCGCAACTCAGGCTTTAAGCTACTTGACTCAACTGTTAATCAATTAATTCACATGTTACATCTAATTTATTCTTGCCTCGACTCAGGTGTTGATACCAAGACTGGCGCCGATGTATGTGTTGTATTTTTAGATATATCTAAAGCGTTCGACAAGGTATACCACTTTGGTTTACTCCATAAAGTGGAATCTTTTGGTATCGAAGGAGATTTGCTTGCCTGGTTAGATGATTATCTCAGTAACCGTCAACAGCGCGTTGTTGTCAAAGGTCAGTGCTCTAGTTGGTTGCAAGTTGCTGCTGGCGTACCTCAGGGTTCTATATTGGGGCCAGTGTTATTTCTGGTATTTATTAACGACATTGCTGATGACCTAGAAACAAACGCGTTCTTATTTGCTGACGACGCGTCAATACTACAGGTTTTAAAAGATATACTTCATGATATACAGAAAACAAAACAGGGACTTGGAGAAGCTGGCTAGCTGGTCAAGGCAGTGGCGAATTACTTTTAACCCGAAAAAGACTGAGTATATTATTGTTAGCAACAAACGACCCTCAGATATTACCCAATTGTTATTTGACGGTGTACCCCTTAAACGTGTATCAAGCCATTGTCACTTGAGTCAAACTGTGTGTCAAGACTTAAGCTGGGAGCCACATGTGTCTAATATTACAGCGAAGGCTCTGCAGTCAGTAAATATGCTGAGGCGTATGGGTCCGATGGTAGGTCGCAAAGCCAAACACCAAGTTTATTGTACCTTTATTCGTCCTCGGTTGGAGTATGCGTCTGTGGTACATGACTGTGGTCTTACTGGTGGGCAGGTTCAAGCTTTGGAGCGCATACAGCGACAGAGCTTACTGGCAGTCACACGGGCCTATAACAAGACCAAGCACACGGCATTACTTGCCGAGGTCGGAGAAGTTACTCTGCAGACGAGAAGAGGCTATTTTCGCCTTCGTTATTTTCATAGAATTGTAAATGGTGTTGCGCCTCCCTACTTAATGGAATTGTGTCCCCCACCAGTGCGCGACCTAGTTAATTATGCTTTACGAGATGCGGGTGCTATCAGAAATGTTAAATGCAGAACTGTTAAATTAAAAAAATCGTTTTTCCCATCCACTATTAATGACTAGGCCATCTTAAGATGTCGTTCCCGCCCAAGTTACTTTACAATTCTAGTGGTCGGGCTATGGAGCTGCTCACCATGCGCGTCTACGTATGGGGTTAAGCGCCCTCAACTGTCATCGAAAGAAATGTAACTTTATTAACAACGCCGCATGCCCAAGATGTGGAGCAAAGAGAGAAAGTACGGCACACTATTTAATTCATTGTCCCGCTTAGGAAGCCACTAGGTCGACCCTGTTTGACAACATTTCTGAAATAATCACGATTCCCCCAAACCTGCATAGCCTTGGAAACTATATTACTCTACGGGTCTAATGATTTTCCACTGGAAAAATTCTTATTATTATGTTACCGTGTCCAGCGTTTTATCCATGATTCTGGTCGGTTTAATGACTAACAACTATCATAGTATTATTATTAGTAGTAGTAGTGTACAATCTGGTTGTACAATCATATTACTCAATATCACAAATTATCATCTTCAATCTTATTTACTTAAATTTATGGTCACAATAGAGGGAAACCATGTTTTTTTTATGTTATTTTATGTTGATTTATGTATTATGTTTCTTGAGGTGACCCTGCCAGATGGCAACCCCTTTCAGGGGAACCTCGTTAAATAAATGATGTTTAAATTTAAAAAATGAGCCTTACCCCGGCGCCCGGAGATTTACCTTGGTGCCCGGAGCCTTAGCCCGACGGCCGTAGCCTCACACCAGGGTCTGGAGCCATAACCCGGCTCCCGTGGCCTTACCCCGGCGCCCGGGGCGATAGCCCACAGCCATAGCTCGGAGCCACAGCCCGCAGACATAGCTCGGAGCCACAGCCCGCAGCCATAGCTCGGAGCCACAGCCCACAGCCATAGCTCGGAGCCACAGCCCGCAGCCCTAGCTCGGAGCCACAACCCGCAGCCAAAGCTCGGAGCCACAGCCCGCAGCCATAGCTCGGAGCCACAGCCCGCAGCCATAGCTCGGAGCCACAGCCTGCAGCCCTAGCTCGGAACCACCGCCCGCAGCCAAAGCTCGGAGCCACAGCCCGGAGCCATAGTCCGAAGCCATAGTCCGGCGCTCTGAGCCATAGCCCGGCGCTTGGAGCCATAGCCTGGCGTTCAGAGCCATAGCCCGGCGACTGGAGCCATAGTCGGGAGCCACAGCCCGAAGAATAGCCCGGAGCCATAGCCCAGCGCCCAGGGTTATAGTTGAGCTTCGAGGCGAGATCGCGAGAACGCGAGAGAAAGATCGCCAGAGCGAGATCGCGAGTGGCACAAAAATGCCACCATACTGGACTTGTATGATATGATTGTTTATACAGTGGGCGAGACCCAATCTCGAGGAAACACCCAGTCATGTCTAAAAATAGATAGTTCTCTCCAGTCTTAGTGCCGACCTGCAGCTTTTTTGCTTATAAAACGCGGTTGGTTTATGACCGAGTCGTTAGTATGATCAATTTAGAGTCTTAGCGCTATGTCCGGTCATACGTTAAGACCATTCATCATGAAACCGGCCCCACTCCATGTTTGGTTCTTCTGCTGTTTTTCTCACTCTCGATATCTTTGGGGGGAGGCGGGGGGGGGGTGCAACAGGGTATTTGCGTTCCTCGGGAATGGGCTTTTCATTTCACCGTGAACTGAGAATGAGGAAAGTAGTTCTTCGTGAACTGAGAATGAGGAAAGTAGTTCTTCGTGAACTGGGCACGGTGCATTAGCCGACCCTCGTGATCAAAGATTTCCAGTTATTGTGAACTGGGAATTGGGATATTAAATAACCGGGAATCGGGAATTCGCCAATTTATATAATCTATACGACCTCATTATTGTATGCATGGAGTTCATCTCTTAATTCACTGTGAACTGTGAACAAAGAAATTTATTCATCGTGACTTGAGAACATTACCCCCTCCCCCCACCCCACCTCATCTGTGTGCCTGTCCTTTTAATAAAATTATCTATTAAACATCGCTTCTTTGTCACTATTGTTTCCGCTTGATGGTAAATTATTCTTCCTGGGAGCATCAGTCCATACCGGTGTTTGTAATTGTGGGGCTAAGATGTGCACTTATATATTATCACTATACTTTTAGCTAGCTTTTATATATAATAGGCCCTGGGTCAGCTACGTAGGAGACGATCCGACCTTATATAATTTAAAACGTCACTTATGGCAGGGTTGTGTTATCTCTATGGAAAATCAATACAATATAGGGTATTGAGTGCTAGGAACCGGCTGGCTGCTCGTCTTGTGTGCCAAGAATCGAGTGGGTATGAAAACATGTTTTGATTGCTTCGGTCCAGGCATTCCTAACTGTGAAATTGAGATATAGTTCAAGATAAGACATCTCTCCATAATGCATTGGTCAGTCCATATAGGGCTGTACAGTCATCACGGGATCTTATCGAGACCCGCCGAGACATGCATACTTATGCTCTTCGTCAATGCTATAGCATCAACGGCCTGTACTGGCTGCCTACGTGCGGGTTGTTTCCCTTTACTCGCTTCACACACATGATCGGCTAAATCTGTCCTTGGATGCACAACTAACTGCTGGAGTTGTTTGCATATTAGAATTACAACCATCCGAGTAGATAATATGTAATAGATGAGCGGTTAGACAGTTGATAAACCAAAATGCTGTCGTATCATGAGTAACTGTCAGTGTCAGGCGATCTAACGGGTTGCGCGGGGTTTTCCATATCGTATTACGTAATCATGATCATGACGCGCAGATCTGCACGCGGTATCTATGGCTACGTAACAACGCTCCTTTTATGGGTTGACCAGGCGAGGAAAATGCTATCCAGAAATGTAAACTTCGATGCATTGCCTGAAAATACAACACTTCCAACAGTCTCATCGAACGGACCGAACGGTTCGTCATTGTGAAGCCCCAGGGGGGAGGGTAGGGGTGGGAAGGCGTGGATGAAGTAGACATTTTGGAAGTCATTGCTTCTTAGTTTCGTGAAAACATCGCCCCCTGAAATACGATATGACGGATATAATGAGAGATGTATGCAATCGATAACTGTGGCATTTCCATATATTTTGGGATTTCTGATCTAACCCCCGCCCCTTTGGTGCTTAACATTGACTCATGCATTCCATTGTTTGTCTTGAAATTGGCAAGTTCTGTCAACACCAGCCAACTCGGCTCCGCTCAATTCAGCTCGACTGATTACACCGTGACGCTTGACGAGTCAATATTAACAACTGTTATTATACCTATATAATCCACAGTTTTTCCGTTCATTATTTTAAAAAAGCCCTGTTTCGCCGTTCTTTATTTGAATAACGCACACTTACGTTAATACAACACGGCTAGGTCTGTTTGTCGATCCATTCTTCAAGATAATGAACACTTAAGACAAAGGCATGACGTCACACAATTTTTTTAGTAGCCGTAGATACCGCGTGCAGACAAACCCAAACAACACACTGAGACTTAACAGTCACTCATAAAACAGCCGCATTCGGTTTTATCAACTGCTTCGCATGTAAGGATAGCTTTAGCCGATATTTTATCTCAAGCGACTGAAGGCAAAACACCTAATCTGGGGCATGTTTCATTCCTTCATCCTTCATCGTCTCGGGAGGTTCCTTGGCCCAATTTAACCTGTATGTGCACAAAAGTGGCCTAAAACACCAACATTCCATTCCTGAAGGCAAAAACAACCACCGGAAGATACGCAGCACAGGCCGTTGATGCTATAGGGATAGCCAGTGAATCTCGTTCTATAGTGAACATACTAATAACACATTGCAAAGTATTTAAATAGAAATTAGTCAAGAGTACATGTACGTAGTTGCAAAGGTTTATTCCACACATATCAGTATGTATTTTGTGTTTGAAACATCAAACGTATTTCCCCATGGCCATCCAATAAAAGGGAAAGGATTAAGTAATTTGATTTTTGATTTGGGCTTTATTTCCCATCCGTTTGGAGGAGTACAAAAAGTAAGAAACGGTCAGTTAAACATCACAACTGCACAAAGAACAAGAAACAAGAAAACGTTAAACATAACGAACATTAAAACATATAAAGTAGGCTATGCGTACTTTTGATTGTAACAAAATACTTTGATAGGCTGGGCTATTGGTAGATTTCTTGGAAATAAGGGCTGAAATGTTGTGCGACTGCAGAGACAATTGGCTATGTGTCTTCATCATTTAACGCTCCAAAAAATATAGCGCACATCTCATCGTCTTCTTTTGAAAGGATAAATACCGATTTTTCAACAGAGATTATATTAATTATGTCTTCTTACATATTCGTGCGCACATGATTTAGCGCAAGGCATTGATTAAGAAGATGAGACTGTATATTGGTCACAGTATTAGAACAAAATATACATAAAATATGATTACTGTCTGGTATTGTTAACATACGAATCGTGGATGTAAACTGTTTTCTGAGCTTTATGTTGTTTAACGCCGAGTAATATAATCTGCACATACGTATCTTAGCTTGAACCTTTAAGAATAATGCTGTCCCACATTTATTCGAGAGCTTCCTTGCTTACAATATGCAGAAGGTAACGTAATTACATTGAATCAAATGGATTCACATGTCAAGTACGCATTATCTTATCCACGTTTCCCCAACCAGAACCGGAGCGCTATTCGGATCATTTATGAATAGCCGGCGCCGCTGTCCGCTCAGGTTCTGGTCGTGCTTACCATTGGTTATCATGTATTCATGTAGCCCGCTGCCGTCGGTTCCCGTCACGAGGTACACAGTGCATTAGACGGACCGCCCTTCCAAGACAAAGGTAACGGCGATCAACCTGTTGTTTTGTTTATGTTGAGAATTAAACGAATATCAAACTTGGTCATATATTACTTACTATGTGGAGTTTTACAAATGACCCTCTACGAGAAAACGGAAGAATTTAAACACACATTAAACGTACGGCTTTCAAGCATTGAGGGGTATAGGTGGTCTGACTGACCTTGGGGTGAGGGCCAAGGTCTTGAGGCCCGCCCGGCCCCGAGGTCGGCACTGAGAGTTATAAGGTCACGCCGTTATCGTAGTCCGGGTAGATGGAATGAGATGCGATTTGCCCGGCTTAATGGGGTTAACATCTATATAAATATGGGGCCTGGCTGCTGTCCAAGTTGTTGGGGCAGGCGGGGGTGGTGTGCGGGTGTTTTCAACAGGAGAAATCCTACACCCGAAACGTAATTAGCACGATATTATCATCGTCAAACGGTAAACGCGAACAGTGTGACGACGCTTGACTATAGATATAATTTCGAATGTAAATATCATGCTGGTTTTTTATCTGATTTTCAACTTAATTTTGAATAATTATATCCATTGAAACCGAAGCCAATATATTACTTTAATAATTACCCATCCGCAAGTAGATTTATACAATAAAAAATTGGAAAAACAAGTGAGTAGATTTGGTTGTTTTTACTGTTACATACATGAACAATGGAGTTTAACTGCCATACTGACTTGACTAAGTCCACCGAACCATGCCGATCGTGAGCCTGGCTCGTCTGGCCTTAGGATTCACCATCCAAATGTCCACAGTCCGACAGCTGGTTCCCTTAATATATAGGGTTCCACATCATGTATAGCTTTTCACCGGCACAGAGTGTGTTCAATGTCTCTCAGTTACAGGGTTGCCTGTCATCCTTTCCGTGCCCTATATCTGATGAGGATGCTCAGCGGATGTAGAAACGTCAGCGTTGCGGTGCACAAAAGAAACGCTTGAGCCTGAAACACGCATCAGACAAAAATATTGTTTGGTAATGAAAACCGTACGGCGTCAGAATGCTCGTGCTCACTTGGCTGAGGCCCATGATACGTGACACCATGCAGGGAGGGCCAAGACACACCAATCGCAGCGACCCAATACTTTGAAGAATTGCGCCATTGGTAATTTCTGCGGAGGGTTTTCTCTCGTTGCAGATGGCTTTATTTCAGCGCTATCCTGTCTTAGACTTGAAACATACGCGAATCTATTTCATATATGTCTTCTTTAGGATATAATGCCATGGCGATATTGATGGCTACGTGCACCACCAGAGCATATCTACAAGTGCCACCAGAGAGCACCACCAGGGGGCAGCACCAGGGGGCACCACCAGGAGTACCACCAGGAGACCACTAGAGAGCACAACCAGGTTGCATCACCAGAGAGCACCAGGGGGCACCACCAGGGGGCACCAGCAGAGAGCACCAGGGGCACCACCAGGGGGCACCACCAGGGGGCACCACCAGGAGACCACCAGAGAGCACCACCAGGGGGCACCACCAGAGAGCAACAGGGGTACCACCAGGGGGCACCACCAGGGGGCACCACCAGAGAACACCAGGGGGCACCACCAGGGGGCACTATCCGGAGACCACCAGAGAGCCCCATCAGGGGGCACTACCAGAGAGCACCAGGGGGCACCATCGGGAGATAGTTACTTACCGGTAGATACGGCGGGGTAGAGGACTGCGCCCAGTAGAAGATTGGCACTTCGACCAGATTGAGAAGGTTGGCGATGGTAGCTCCGAGACCGACCAGCTTGCCATAATGTTCCTTCGGGTAACTGCAAATTGGAACCAACACGATCCAGTTAATTCCACTTTAATAGTGATAACATTGAAGCATAAACACTTCCGTGTAGACGTATCCCGATGACGTGTTGTAAGTAAAGTATATCTTATCTGCTGCACTATATTAGTGATGCAACGGTACAAGAGCTATAATAACTTGAGGGCGCACGGTAACCTATTTTGCCGCTTATTTTAACAGTTACTCGTCTAACGCGTGTGTAGCTTCAGATATATTGTTGTAGCACTCACACGCGTTGGCAAAATATGTAGTAAGACGTAAACATGGTTCCCTTCAGCACAGCCACCAGGAGCGAGACAGCGATGCCAGCGTTGGCTGTCCCGACGAGGGAAGCCACAGACAGCAGGGCGGATGCCAGTGACGTCGCCATAAGCACTGGGCACACACTGACCGCATTCCATAGAAGCCCGGCCGAGCCTGTAACAAAATGGAAATGTTTCGGCACCCCAGGACAGGGTCAAGGAACTAGCCTGGACGATTGAAGGATGAATGGATGAAGCCTGCCCCAGATTAGGTGCCAGTGTTCGAATTCGCACCAAGGACCTATTGATATATGCAGTCTAAAGCGCAAAAATTTGAAGACAAAGAAAGGTGCAGAAGAAAGTGCAGTTGTTGCTAGTCCTGTCTGAGTCCTTTACAAATTGCATGATGAGTGATGATAAATCAAAAATCTTCGCTAGTTTCTAGTTGCAGAGAGAGCTCCTCGCGGGGTTTTCCTGTGCCCGGTGTTCCAGTCGCAAGTGAGCGCGAGAAATCCTCTCTGAGTTCTCCGCTCACTTCCTCCGCCTACGAATAGTTACACTAGATGCAAGCTTCTATTGATTTGGTGGAGATTCCGGCACGGTCAAATCAGTTATAATTTTCTTAAACAATAATTGTAGGGTCAAATCAGTTATAATTTCTTGAACAATAATTGTACGATCAGTTCGAATTTCCTGGAAAGTAATTGCACGGTCAAATCAGTTACAATTTCTTGCAATAGGCAGCGCATTTTGTTATATCGATTTGCGCAGCCTAGCCCCAGATGACGGGCCAGTATGCGAATGCATACAGGAAATAGCCGGCAACGGATATAACAGAGCCCCTAGCAGAGTGAGAAGAAGGCAGAGGGGCCTGCAGGGTCAGTAAGATTTCCAAGACCCCCATCAGTAATTTCTTTCAGATCCAACGTAACCTACCTTTTCGAGGGTCTTTTGAAGGTATCAGGCCTATATCTTCCTTAACACAGTCGCTTGCTGCGTCATCTTAGGAGAGACGATCAACCCGACATTTAATGAGTTGTATCTTCTTCCGAGTTTTTATGTTTTCATTGACCTAATTGATCATGTCATATTACGAAATAAAAATAAGCGGACATTTATAACGATAGTCCTACCAGGTTAACGTTATACTTCAATGTTTTTTACTTGGTTACGTTTTTGAACAGTAATGAAATATAGGTGTTCTGCGAAAAGGCTCTTTCAGCCGTAAGTTTTAATCTCCGATACATAAGACGAGCTCTTCACTAGGATTTCCTTGCAAGCAATCATTGGCCATGTCATTTGCATACATTTGTACACATACTGAGCAGAGAGGTAGTACAATGTTAGGTAGCAAAGGTAATGAGCTTTACTTTATCTTGACCAGATTGTCAATGCATCACCGACTCATATTGTAAGTTCTATGGTTACCGGATAGGTTCTTTTCTCTGCGGGCTACGATGACATCTGTTACCAGGCCAACCAGAGGCGACACCAAAACCATGAAGTTGGCATATTGGAAGATCAAAGTCTGCGCGGAAACTAAAACCGAAAAGCAAAACGATATTTTTAAGCATAGCTTGAGAAGAAAGACAGAACTCGGGATGATAGGAGCAACTTGAACATGTTCGTACAGACTGCAAATATGTACATGCAATATCAACTGGGATATAGGCCGAAACGTCACCGCGCCGCCAGTCATTTGGCGTATCGAGGCTTTATAAATATGGCCATGTGTTAAAGTGTGATTAACTTTTAGCGTCGAAACTACTGGTTCGATTTCGTTGCCGTTTGGCACACATGATGTCACTAGCATTGCTACATATTACATATATTTTGGTCCTATCTTTCAATGGTTAAACGAATTTCATAAAATTGCTGTGACCTTGACCTTTGACCTACATAGCCTATCTACGACCTTAGCCTGACGATGGTCATTCCGCATCTTATAGCGAATTTAGAAATCGATATCTTAAGGCGTTCGACAGATAATGTGCTACGTTACAGACATACGAACACACCGACGTAAAATGAAACTATGAATTATCGTCTTAAATATCGATATTCCAACAAACAAAATCTCGTATGTATTGAGGGAAATTGCAATTTGCCAAATGTAACATTGTTTTACGGGTGGTACGAAATACTATCGATTTCATAAGCCATATGTCAAAATGAATCAAATACGATATTAAAATAAATATGTACTTCATGGAGTACTGGGAAACGTGTCTGCATTGTGCCAGGGACGAATATCCGATGTTAAGGACCGCCCCCGGCCCCTACCTCTCCCTGACTGTTACATTACCTTCTGCTAATCTGTAATGTGTGACGTAGCTAATCCAAGGATAAAAGCTGCCGAGAGTGAACCAGAAGTTCGTCTGGTTGAAGGAGAACCATATCAAGTGGTTGACGAATAAGGCGGACACTACAATCTGTTTGAAGGAGAGTCCATGGGGACTAACTTCACAGGATGTGACGTCAGTGTCGACGCGCGGCGACGTCTCCACGGCAACCATTTCGAAACTGGATGAGATTGCCCTCGGCTCGTCCTGAGATGAACAACCGCTGTCCAAAGAAATATCCTTGTCGACACCTGGTTGGTCACCTGGTACTGTTGTGAATGAAATAAAAAGTTATATTACATGTATATATAGTATGTCATATATCTGGAAGCGTGGCCTATCACGCCCCTGCCCCCGACGTTTTAAACAAGTGTTGCCAGAAGTTGCCGCATCATGCAGTAATTGCTAAATATGGCACCAGTGCTTGCATTATTTCCATAAACTTAATGCGAATAAAAACCTCTTACCGTTTATACAGAGATTATGTGGCGCATTTATTTGCTTCTTCGCACAGCATTTATGGGTTATGTTAGACCACCAGGAGATATACATTATGTTTATATCACGCTATATTATTTAATAATGTTCGACACAGCCAGTATGACACTTTAACTCTATTCCTTATGTGTGTAACAGTAACATCAAAATCGCTATCGAATAATTATTGAAGTAGTATATTGGTTTCCGATCGATAATTATTTGAAACACATGACACAGTTGCTAAGCCACAGGTGCATGATATTTTAATTCAAAATATTGCAGTTCAATATTTCCACACTCTGTTCGCGGTTACTATTTAATTAACAATGATAATGGTGCGTTACTATACTTGTCGGTTGAAGAAGTTTCCAATCATTGGTAAATATTGCAGTACTGGTGGCGTCTGTCCACATTTACCCCACCAGTTCGTACCCAGAATGACAGCCCCTGCCTCTGTAACCTTGTATGGCGGCATCAGGAACAGTGTATCCAGCAGATGGATGCCCATGAGTCCTGCGTATACATAGAAGCACGTCTGTCTGCTGACCCCGGCGTCGTACGCCGCCTGGCGACAATGTATGCAAATAACAGAGTATCACGACTGCTACAAGTCACTACTACAAGTATAATAGTGCAATTAGTACTGAGGTTTGTACAAGTATAATATTGCAAATATTACTATGGTTTGTACAAGTATAATATTGCAATTATTACTGAGGTTTGTACAAGTATAATATTGCAATTATTACTACGGTTTGTACAATAATAATATTGCAATTATTATAACGGCATGTACCATTATGTCATTGCAATTAATTACTACGGTTTGTGCAATTGTGATATTGCAATTATTATGAGCGGTTGTACAAGTATATATATTGCAATTATTACTACGGTTTGTTCCATCTTTGTGGTTTTCCACGTCAGCATGAACCATTGTTTCAACATAGCTCACGTAGGACTCACGTAGGCCTACCGTTTACTATTATAACCCATTTAGTGGGTTCTAAAATGGACGATGGGCCTTCATACATTACGGCAGTGAATGGTAAGCGTAAGTAACACGTGAGCTATGCTGAAAGAATGGAACACGGAAGAACGACCATTATCACCTGAAGCGACAAACGATATAGTTATATCCCTATTGTGAGATTTGCTATTCGGTTAGCCAGACACGGTACGCCATGTTAGGACGGCATTGCGTGGCCGCACGTACCTGCATGACTGCTGTGTTCAGGCTGCAGAGGGCGATGAACATGGTAGACACACCGAGGACGGCAGACTGCTTGGCCCCGGCAAGCATGGTCAACTGGAAGCGGAACCATCGCATATATATATACTGCATACTCAAAACGGTTATTGTCTTTTTTCCTTATTATGTTTGCCATAGATTACAACAAAGGTGCTACAGTTAACATAACATCTTTATTCGAGAAACATTGAATTCGTGCTGCCGGATAAACTGATAGCTCGAACCATATAATCTACACCTGGATTGTATGGGTTATTATGCCCTGTTCACACCATGCAATACTTTGTAAAGCTCATTGCAACAAATACATTTTTCGACCAACTGTGCAATGGGATGACCGGTTTCGATCAACTTCACGATTTGGAAATTGTCAAACAATAAGCGTTTATTATTTTCCCGGGGTGGGGGGGGGGGGGGCGCTACATTACTACAGTTGTCGGGTGTGCCATAGAGAGGATTTGGAGAGCCAGAGAACAGTGTCAATTGTGTAGTCATTGAGAGATTACTGTTTGGTTAAAAAAGGCATCTAAAATTGACACTGACAGAATTTTTGGTTAAACGAAATATCAAATAAACACTGATATTCATGACAAAGTGTCTGGAGGATACTCATTTGAACACTTTCGATATCAATTAGATTATATAGTCAAGAACTGCAATTTGGAAAAAAATCTCAGATAGGCATATCGAGAGAAATTGTTGATTTCTGCTTCGGGGATTCAGAGGGAAAAGGGGTCATTTGGGCAGCACATATGCATACCTAACTATATGTAGTGCCCGCTCCGGGAGTATTTTAGCCAATCAGCGTTTCGGATGATCACGTTGATATTGTTTGCATTTTGCATTATGACAGCAGTATATGTCAGGAATTGTATGCATGGCGTTATGAATGATACTCGAATGTTCGCTAGGTGGCGGTAGTGATAATCATTAAATCAGTTGATACAATTGACCGTGTGAACTGTTGACCAAACGATGCTTCGACCGTTCTGACGACTATTGAAGGAATGCTCATACCGTGTAAACCCGGCATTAGGCGATATACAGCTATTTTGGCTCTTCGCTAACGGACGCTGTTCACCGCTTTTCTTCTTTTTTAAAAATCATGACTCCATGGGATAAATCTTGCCTCATTATCTGGTAGCCTCTTGGCACAATAAACAATGAGAAAAATCACTGTTTTGTGTGGGCACAAATTTTACGAGATGGCCCCGTTTCGTCCTGGTATATAGGCTGGCACAATGTGAACTGGGCTTTTGAAGTTCGATAATGTATTAAAGTAGGTTTTGAATATAATCATGCTTCAATCTGCGCCCGATAGATTATCATAAGCGCTACAGTGTGGCGTGCTTTGCTCTCTTCATATCCTTGCCTACTTTGTACATACCGGAGCGCTCCGAACATGTCGCCTGGTTTGAGCTTTGAACCTTCAGCTGTGTATACCATAGTGTACTTACGTGAGTACTGGCCATAATGAGAAACATAGAGGAGAAGCTCAGAAACGTGGCTCCAACGAATATCAATGGTGACAGTTCTGCAAACAGACACGCATATCACAACATATTTCATCAAGAACAAGTATCAACTATATTTAAGTAAACGCACAATATCTAATCTACAGTGTGTAGAAAGCATGGATACTAGAGTGAAACCTGTGCTTGGCGATCGCCTTACCTATGTTTGTCAACGTCATCAGCATCGCTCCCATGAACATGAAGCAGCTATGTAAAATATTAGAAAAAAGTTAGATTAATCTAAATCATCCAATATTATTGCATTTTAAATCCCTTCTCACCCCAAAGATGAATAATTCATCAATAGTCTAGAAGGTCTTAGTAACCACCGCAAAGACGCAATAAATGTAGATACAGGTCTATTATAACGTAGAAAAATGTATGTAAGAAACATTTTAATGAACCCAAATTATATAAGTGCAATAAAGCTAATATTCGCGATATTGTCTATCGCAATATAGGTTGTTATGAAACCTGTAAAATAGTGTGTACAAGATAAATGAACAACTGTCGACAAGGGTAAATAATATACTGTGCCAATATTCCTTGCAATGAGGTGTCACGGAATCATTGCCAAACACTGCAATATGTTGAATCGAGCCAACTGCAACACGTGTAAGGTCAACATTCACAAATGTATAAGACGTGTGGTGCTCAATACTCACAATTGTACCAGACACGTGGTGCTCAATACTCACAACTGTATCAGACGCGTGGTGATCAATACTCACAACTGCGTCAGACGCGTGGTGCTCAATACTCACAACTGTATCAGACGCGTGGTGCTCAATACTCACAACTGTATCAGACGCGCGGTGCTCAATGCTCACAACTGTATCAGATGCGTGGGGCTCAATACTCACAACTGTATCAGACGCGCGGTGCTCAATGCTCACAACTGTATCAGATGCGTGGGGCTCAATACTCACAACTGTATTAGACGCGTGGTGCTCAATGCTCACAACTGTATCAGACGCGTGGTGCTCAATACTCACAACTGAACCAGAGGGGCGGTGCTCAATATTCACAACTGTATCAGACGCGTAATGCTCAAAACTCACAACTGCATTAGACGCGTCATGCTTAATATTCACAACTGTATCAGACGCGTAATGCTTAATACTCACAACTGTATCAGACGCGTAATGCTCAATACTCACAACTGTATCAGACGCGTAATGCTTAATACTCACAACTGTATCAGACGCGTAATGCTCAATACTCACAATTGTATCAGACGCGTAATGCTCAATACTCACAACTGTATCAGACGCGTAATGCTCAATACTCACAACTGTATCAGACGCGTGGTGCTCAATACTCACGACTGTATCCGACGCGTAATGCTCAATACTCACAACTGTATCAGACGCGTGGTGCTCAATCCTCACAACTGTATCCGACGCGTAATGCTCAATACTCACAACTGTATCAGACGCGTGGTGCTCAATACTCACAACTGTATCCGACGCGTAATGCTCAATACTCACAACTGTATCAGACGCGCGGTGCGGAGCCCCATTCTGTCGAAGATGTAGCCGCAGAGGAAGCTGCCGCCCTCGCCAGCGACGTTGGCCACGATGAGGACGAGGTTGAGGAGTCCTTGCTGCTCGGCGCACGTGGTATACGAACCCTGACCGCTCGACTGGCCGGCAGTCATTGACGCGTTGCCGCCTAAGTCAAGATGGCCGGGTGTCAGTCCTCTAAAGACGCGCGCCATGGCCGAGGAGTCGCTTTCTCCTCCTCCTTCATTGCTGCAGAACTCCGAGAAGACGCCATCGCCAATGAACATGTAGGCGAGGGAAGGCCATCCGTCGATGAGGAAGCCAAACAGAAAGCCCTCTACGAGGGTCATGCCAATGATGAGGAAGACACGACCTCTGGACAGCTTGACAATTACTTCCTCCATCGGCATGGTGACGGATATGATCCCGATTAACGCCCTGGGACGTGTATGGAAGTATCAATTGTCCGTGACTGTAATGATGTGAGTGTTTTTTCACCTTTTCACTTTTTCGTAAATTATTAATGGTTTTTTTAATCGTTTCGCTGATGCCGAACGCCGGAAGATCCTTCTTGTTTATGTCGCGTGCTTAGTTAATAGGCATTCGTCCGGTTCATTCCAATATGTGTCTGAAACAATGGCAGGATCACCAATCCACCTGCGGAGCCTGAGAGAACCAGACTTCGAACGAAATAGGCAGATGGCACAAAACTTCGAGCCGACGCCCCTATGTTCACGCTGCTCATGGCGCCGTGCATACAACATTAAAACGCCTGAATTCCCCACAGACCCAGGCCGCCTACATAGATCATTGTGTAGGACACTTTGATATTAGCAAATATATATCACATATTCTATAGGTGACCGTCGAGTTGTTGATGCGGGCCTAAACCACCTGGTATCAGATTGCGTGACGTCAGGACTCCCATAATAGTCCCGCATGGATTGTTGACCTGGGGTCTGTGTGCCAAGGTGTAGTGATGGTTCGCTGGATAACGGGTCCAAGTGCGGTGTTCATGAACCACGGAACAAAACGTGCATTTTGTCTCAGCAGGGCGGACTTTACGGGGTGGGAGAGGATATCTTACATTTCACGAATACTGTGGTCGATCCAACAGTTTTTGATGCTAACAAAGTAATGATAATAATGGTAATGATAATGAATATTTATAATGATATTTATAATAACAAATTGTACTAAATCATATAATCACAAATTATAATGACAAATGATCACGGTAATTATGATAAAACATTATGGTAATTATTATGACAAATTATAATTACAAATTGTAAGAATAAACAATAACAGTATGACATATGACTTATTGTTATCAATGCATTATACAACAAAATCGTATACTGAATGTTGACCTAGAGTAGCTTTGTATAATATGCAGTGTATTTCTATTGGCTCCCTTTGGGTATGACAACCCAAGTATTCCCACTGTCTCCCAAGCGTTCTCACGATCATGACAAACCAAAAAATCAAATCGTCTGCCAAATCTCCCACGCTCGCACCAAACCAAGTATTCATATCGAACTGCCGAGTCATGGTACTCTTATACTTTAATTTGTTCTCTAGATAAGTATCATGTATGGATCTACCTGAAAATGTAAAAAAAAATATATGACACTTCATTAAAAAAAAAGTTTGGGGCATTTTTGTCAAATTGGCTTTAACATGGCGGTCAATGGGAAAATCCTATAAATGTGTTTTTTTCTCAATGTTTTGAAATCCCCTATAAAAACTGGTCGACAGACCTCCCCAAAAAACTGCCTGCTGAAGCCTAGCGTCATGGTGAATACAAAAATAACAAAAAACGATATGTTACTGAACTAACTTTTGTTCTATAAGCTCTTTTGTAACCAAAATAGGCTATAAAATAGGCCAAACATGACGAATTGTCACAATTGTGCCTTTCGGCGCATATATGCAATCACTAAATATCTTGGTATTTGCTTGTAATACATCAAATACATGCAAATGTGGTGGAGGAAATATTTGATGTGACATAGATTGATATTGGTTGCCATTTAATCCTAAAAAAAATTTAAAAAAATGAATCTAGTTCTGAAAAAATCCGCCAGGCGTCACCCGCTCTCGCACTTAAGTCATCTCACTCTCATACCAAACCAACAATTGACATCGAACTGCCGAGTCATGGCAGTCTTAAACACTCTTAAGTCATCTCACGGTCATGACAACCCAAAAATTCAAATCTTCTGCCAAGCCTGTCGGTGGGGAGGGGTGGGGGGGGGGCTTCGGAGGCCTGACCAGGGGCCGTGGGGAGGGTTATAGACGCAGTAGCCCCCCCCCCCCCCACCCCTCCCAGCTGGATTCGCCACTGCTTAACCTCACCAGCTCGTTGGGGTTATGTTCATGAACAAGAAATTATATGTCATTTAATTGCAGCATTTTCCTAATCCAGAATTTTTACCTTTTGGGTGACTACTTATGTATTTTGAATCCGATAATCGCTCGATAAATGTGCCACGTTGCACCAATGCTATTGGCGTAGCCTAACTGTGGTTTATCATATTGTTATATTTGCAAAGAACATGCTTGATAATATATTTAGATAGATGGCAAATAATTTAATTCCAAAAATGGAGGCGTCTTTTATGTGAAACAATCGATGCCGTAATAATACAGCATTTACAAATTACTACTCTTGGTCATTGAGACACCGTTGATCTTCCCTCAAACAAGCGCGCCACCTCTATATCATATATATATATATATATATATATTCTATTTATGGTCGTAGGAAAACACCGTCACATTGCGACAGACTTTACAATACGGTTAGTCTTTGAAAACGGAATTGCCAATCTTACACCAATTTGAACAAATGTTGGACTAATGGACTATACAGATCCTCAGAAAATACCAACGCTTAACGCAGAGAACACGAATACAGACTTTGTCATCTTTACCTGTACCAATAATCTCTTGGTCTAATAATATAAGAACCTCATCATGCGTAGATGTCAAGTAACTTGTTGTTCATGAAGCTAGTTTATCCCTGGTCCGAATTAAAAAAAATATCGAATTGTCAAATCGGATATCAAATCTTGTTTAATGCGTCTAGATTTAAACGTGTCATCCCCCTCATTCCCACCTGTCCATGATAAGCAACCCTTACATTTAGCCGTTGCCCCCCTAATCGGGGTATCACTGTGCCTCTCGCTGGCTGGCAACCAGTTATCTAATGTTGCATTTATAGAGACCACGTTATGATCGACTGCACGTGAAGCTTTCGTGAGGGCCCGGAGAGGGTCCAAACCAAGCTCCCATTCGCTAGGTGGCGCTACGCAAGCTCCGCTTTTTCCGTTGCTGTCGGCCGGGGGCAAATTTGAAGATTCTTGAAAAAGGTCAAATCAGCTGTAATTTCCTGCAAAATTATAATTTTCAAGAAATAAACATAAAACTGACGAGCTCTGCGTATTTAATACAGCAACATACATATTGTACCGTTTCGAGTTATAAGTTATAATTGTGACCAAACTTCTTTTTGGTCACCTGATACCGTGTGTTATTAGGCTTCGGCTGGGTCCCGGCCACTAATTTCAAGAAATGCGCGGCGCATTTGTCCTATCAATTTGCGTGGCGCCGCCCTGGCGAACGAATGTGCAAATGCATTGAGGAAGTAGGCAACAACAGAGATATAATGGAGCGCTAGCGGAGTGAGTCGTAGGCAGAGAGTGGGTCCAAACCGCTCCCGCGTCTGACAAATTCATAGAGACAACAACCGGTGTACGACATTATATATCGGTAGGAGTCTTCCCGGCATGCCACAGTCACTACTATGGCAGGTCCGTTGGGGTCACAGGAACCCGTATGGCAAGGATGGCAAACAATGCGGTGAACGTTTTGCAAAATTAGGCACCAAACTGACAAACCTTTTCCCGATGATGAATTACTGCAAATGCGGATATCATAGAGAACTCAAACCACTACCGTGGTTACCCCAGGGGGCATGGCTCCACTCTCACTCCCTCCTCCCTCCCATCTCCCATTGACTAGCAACCAACCATCAGACCACTAACGTAGTTGACACCCACTGTACATGTTGTAGGGCTTGTCTTTGTACGATGATGCCATACTTCAGAATAATACGAAAATTCGACCTATACGTTCCGACTGATATTCGAGCGATCGGTCTTCCGTTTCTTGCCGTGAGGTTTCATATTAAATCGGCTACAGCGACATTATCTTCTTTGGACCCACGATGTGTTAATGGGGAGCTGGCCTATGGACCCCACTTTTCTCTAGGGAATATAAGTCACACGTCAATCAAATTAGAATAGGGTCGGTATAAATTATAGCGAGGAACCCAACAATTCTACGACGACCTCTATAATCCGACCCGTCCGCCATTTCTTTCCCTTTTTTCTGTCCCAATTGTCGAAGATACTTTTAATACATGTATATCCCTTTTGCTGCAATAATATGGCCCGCGTTCCGCAGCAAAGTTCGGTCGCGCATGTGACGATTCCTTTACGATTGACAGCACTCGATATATATATATACACGTTATATTTTTTTCATTTTTGCAAATAAAGATCAAATTAAAAAAGCACGAGGACACAAAAATAAAATTGCATATTTCGTTAAACTGCACTTGACATGGCGGTAAAGTAAAAGAAAATATCGAGTGATTTCTTTCAAAGATATCTGCTTACGCCAAGCTTCTTTGTACATGTAGTCTAAAGCCGTCCCAGAATTAATTTTCTCTACCGACAACCCAACCTTTACACACACTGCCGCCTCCCTCACCCGCGCTCAACGTGAGGATCAGCCGACGATATTAATCTCTTCACATAACATTAACCTCAATTATACATCCCTTAAAGTGTTCGTGCCACGCCAAAACAACTTTAGCTCATATTAATCTTCTGTGTTTTCACGCAAAAAAACGAACTGTGCCGCCCCAAATAGTAGCAGGGCATACCTTTACTATTTGTTTTCGCACCTATCAATTTAACTTCTGCGAGCGAGGAAAGTAACGTCAAAGGGGAATATAAAGGCATGTGCTTTTATATTGAGACTCAGCTTCTGTCTGCTCATTGGCTTGAACGCTCGAAGCACACTCAACCATAAAAAACAATACACCCCCTCGACCACATATGTTTACGCACTACATCGAAGCTCACCTGTCAAACTTGTGACATCACTGGGGGAGTTTTTAAATAATGCTCAGATGCGATGCTCCCAGAAATAAACCCGCTGGATCTCACTGTTGCTACTTAGACAAACGCGTTTATGGTGATATCGTGGAATAAAATTGTAAATTCCCATTAAAATAAAATATTATTTGTTTATCTTCCCTAAACCAAAATAACTCTGACCAAGACAAAATCGTGGCACAAACACTTTAACATAATGGATCCTTGAAGGAGCGTTGGAGCGGTGTGTTATATACAGCATGTGTGTATACAGCATATACAGAGTATAACATGTATAAAGCCACTTGCCATTCTTCGTTCTCTAGGTTGACAGTTGGCTTCGAACGCTGCGTATCTCATTTCCTGGGATATCTGTTTATAACAACACTTCAATTGACAAGTTCTTCACTTTGCAAGTTCCTAAAATCCAGTCTAGCATTATTATAGCCTTCCAGACTTCAGGACTAATTTCAGAAACTTATATAAGGCATCGTCTTGGCACGCAATCCTTATCCCACTACCCAGGTTGCTGGGTGGTGGGACTAGCCCGATGTTTTGTTCGTGTTCTTACTCCTATTTGCGCCATCCCGGTTTCACATAGTACATGGAGCGATTGCAATTTGTGCCACTGTGTTCAAGACTCGGAAATATCGGTCTTCGTTATTCGCATTCCATATGTAGCTTTAATATCACTACGTTTCCATTTGTCTCTCTCCCTTCTCAATGAAAGTTTTCATTGTCCAACATCCTTAGTCCTACCTGCAGTGACAAGTGATAACTATAGGATCAATATTATGCATAGTCAGAACTTCCAAACAGGAGACTTCATAAAACCAAAACTCACATCTTGTAAATATCGATCTGAGCGATCTTTGTCACAGTTACCATCTGCGGCATAAATGCCTAATGTTACATCCATATTAATCAGTGTCTCCCCAAGATTATTCTGGCTGTTATCATCCGAGCCCTGAATTCTACTACTCCATATCAAACTTATGTTTTACTTCGTCATTTATGATCCCACAGTTCTGGCTTATCCGTGCGTTGAGGTATTCCATAATTAACTTTGCGTCCTGGAGGATTCCGTTTAATCTGAGATAAGTTTGTTACACATTTTATCTGACTTTGACAGTGTTAAATCCGACAGCGACAGCGACGGCGATTCCCTAATATCGATGACGTAGTACGCAAGATAATGTCACTTCTTCACACCATACGACACTGTACAGCTGGCACGTACACCGTACAGCTGGCACGTACACTGTACAGCTGGCACGGTACACCGTACAGCTGGCACGGTACACCGTACAGCTGACACGGTACACCGTACAGCTGGCACGGTACACCGTACAGCTGGCACGTACACCGTACAGCTGGCACGGTACACCGTACAGCTGGCACGGTACACTGTACAGCTGGCACGTACACTGTACAGCTGGCACGGTACACCGCACAACTGGCATGTACACCGTACAGCTGGCACGTACACCGTACAGCTGGCACGGTACACCGTACAGCTGGGGCGGTACACCGTACAGCTGGCACGGTACACTGTACAGCTACAGTGTTTCTGTCAAAAAGAAACACCCATATTCGCATATTCCACATCTGGATATAATTCATGAAGTAGCACCACAATAGTTAATGTTATCTGAATTTTCCCCGCACATTATTACATCACCCTGGTCTGCTCAGCCTCAAATTCGTACGTCGCTCACTTGACATTGGGGCTTGCACAATTGGAGACGAACGACCGGCGGATGCACGAGCAAGCGGCCGGCTATACAAACACCCGTTTCATTTGCCTATGTGATGGATATAATATCAATAGCATGAGCTTCTTCATCTTTTACGTGATATTTTCGGGGTCATACGGTTTAAAGGCCAGCGTCTGGGTAAATAAAGTCGTAAACTCACCATAATATACCCACAGCATAGTAAATGTTGAAGCAATCTGGGTGGTTGTACACATAATGCGGTCCATAGTTATATAAGTGTGGCACCTTTCAGTCATAAAGTCTACATACACTCGGCTATGAATTCTGAACGAGCAAAGTCAGATATTGACAAAGGCCTTGGTGACGGCTATTTTTTCCCGCACTGGCAGTTGCTTTTCTTTGGCATCGTTCCCCACTGGCGTCGCCTCCGACGACATACGGCAAAATTATGCTGCAATGACCACTGACCTATTATTAACCCGAAGTAGTGGGGATGAAGAATGCATCGATGTGATACGGGTCCGTAGACAATACCTTGACACGATCAAGCCCACCTCCATGGGGTGACGTAATCTGATTATTAACTTCATTCTATGCAATCGTGTGGAGCGTTACGCAACACGACGATAGGGGATGCCAAACATAGAGCCTGAGGCAGGTGGGGTGGGGAGGGGGGGGGGGCGAGGGATTGGAGAAGTTGTGCTCGTCCTACCTCCACAGTCTACCCCCACAGCTTTGTCTCTCCTCGCTCCTTGCCACCACGTCTGGCTAGTCTATAGCGTCTAGTTGCCTCCATCTTGATAGACGATCAACAGTATATTGCTAGGACAGGATCTCAGTGAACCTTTACTCGGTGTTAGACTAGACGATTACCTAGTCAATGTGAAACGCGATACGACCAAGCAAGCAACAGACTACACTGTAGCGCAGTACATAATTCGACCTTATTGTGACCAAGCATTGTGGGAGGACCACCGATATGTCGCCATGTGACAGGCTCACCCTTCTTCCGAGGTACCGCGTCGTCCTCATCCTCACCATGACCTTGGTGGAGAGCTTCCTCTTCGGGTTTCTCGTGGACGGCTGGCCGTCCCTGTCTTACATATTTGTTAACGATGGAGTATTCGCCGACTACTGTGATCCCGCCCACGACGGTTCCTTCATCGGTCGCATCATGTCGGCCTCGGCTCCTTCCGTCCACCGACCCCACCGCCACCTCGCCCCGGGAGGAGCCAATGGGACGGACCGCCTTCTATTTAAAGGATACAACGCTTCCGCGGTACAGGGAGTCGCATACAATGTGACGTCACAAAGGGGGGACGTGACGTCACAAGTATCCTCGGAGGCGTGTCCGATGCAGGAGAGTCTGCTGAACCTGGTCCTGATCGTCGGTAGCAGTGCCGGGGAGGGCGGCACGATTCTCTTCGGCTTTCTCTTCGACCGCTTTGGACTCCGACCCACGCGGCTCCTTCTGCTGTAAGTGACCAAGCCCGAGCGCTTGTAGATACCCATGTCACCCCTACCAGTCGCGGATCCAAGGGGCACAGGTGGTTCGTCCGTATTCGGCATTTAGACGCAAAAATGACGCGAGTCCCCCCTTTGTCAGACTTGCCTCCCCCCCCTCCCGCCTAAAAATCCTGGATCAGCCACTGTCTACCGCGCTAGGCGGACTCAAATATGTTGTATTCTGTCAGGCCGGTGAAGCTATGACGGACAGTCGCTTTTCGCGCGTAACTTCCGATAATATCGTTCCGGGTATCGCAAATTGAGTAGTTCATAAATATCGCAATAATTTTGTTTGCAACTTTGAAGCCAAGAACTTTTGGGGGATTTGTGTGTCTCATAATTTCTGATATAAAATATCAATTACATAGTTAAAACAGATTCTCCATAGTTATAGCGTGTTCAGTAATTTTTCAACATTCAATATAGCTATCTTTCTTTATAACGCACTGGATATATTACGATAGAGCGTCTTTCGGTTTTTTAGCTTTAGTATAATAGTTACGTGATATAGCTCATCCAATGTATCCATTTGGGGGTTTGTTACAGAGGTATCATGTTCTCTGGGTCCATGATGATGACCTTTACAAACAACGGTAAGTTTATTACACAACGTTTGGTGAAACGCCTGCAAATTCAATGGCGATGTGAAAAGTGCAAAAGTTGAATTACCTGTATTGTTATCGGCTTTAAGGCAGTTTCTGCCTACAAATATATCATGTGATTGGATTATTATGGCCTAAAGGCATATGTATAGCGTACCACAATAGAAGTATATGATGCATGTGGTTAGTAAAAGTGAGCCTCACTTGAATGTGTAACGAGAATAACGAGAACCTATCGAAATAACTGACAAAATCCGCCCGAAACCGCGCGCCCGAGAGCGGCTGATGAAAATGAAGGGCTGCTACAGGTTAATGGAGAGCCAATAAACTGTATAACGCCATGCAAACCTCACGCCATTACTATTATTACGAGTTGAATTTAAGTTCTTGCCTCACCTATGTGCTGGGCGTTAACATTTTCCTTGCTAAAAAAATGTAGCGCTTACAAAGTTACAAGCCTTCCCAGATCTTGTGAACCAGTCGCCTTCTTTACACCGTAGCACCATTGTCTTCGCCTAGTCATTCCATATAAGGAGCGTTTTTACGCCGCGCGCAGACATGCGGGTCACGATTTTGTGTGTGAAGCGCGTGAAGGCAAATAACCGAACGGACATTGACCTAGAGCATAAATACCCCTGTCTCGTGAGGTCTGTCGTAGTGACTGTACAGCCTATTGTACTATTGTACACGCCTATCAACTCGTAATTATGATGTTCGTCGCTTTAATGATTTATGTTTACTTGCACGCAGAACAACGAGGTGGCGTAGTAATACATGTATACACAAGGTGACATACGATTGACGCATGATTTTGCACTCCAGATTGGTGTCTTATTTTCTCGCTTAGCCCTGTCGTGGCTGCTCTTCCCATCCGCCACGTTCCTGTGCTGCTCGGCCATGGCCCTCATCATTATGAACACGCACGTAAGTTAATGAATAACCCAGCACAAATAACAACCCAACAACCAAATCAAATTACAAGTTTTACATTCGCAACCATTTTATTCGGGAATGCCAATTTAACTTTGCAAGAAAATTTGAAATATTTAATGCTGTACATGTGTATATTGAAAAAGACAAGACGTTTTAACACCTAGTTTCGCTAGTTGGAACGCGTATATTTACGAACTCTCTTTCCATTTGCCATACTACGATGCACAGAGAGAGCCAACAAATTCCATCGCAGTGTGTCATTTAGTGAAGTAATTCTATAAGTTTATTAAGTTGATTGCCTGTAATATATGTTTCTTATTTTTCAAGCAAGAGGAATTTGTATAGGCTTTGCCTGCTTGCCAATTGCCAAATAAAAATATGCTTAAACCAACCCAACAACTGCGGGTGCCAAGGGCGTGTGGATAAATCCATCGACGTTAATTAACACCTCACTCGCCCCGCCCCTCTCGTTCAGACTGATTGCGGGTATAACACCCACCGTTTATGTAGATGATACGTCCGAGTTTGCTGACCCAGACTCTATGTGTAGCAGTGTGTATATAATAACATATGTAGATCTATTTATCAACCAATATATACAACTGTTCGATACAGGCGGTACCCAGTACGTCCAGACACTCCCCCCCACCCCCCCCGCCCCCAACCCCCTTGACTAAGAAATTAACCCTTATTAATACAGAAGGTAATACAATTTAGTGTCATTATATTTTACTAATTGACATTTACCTGACTATTAGGATTGACGTTAATAAACTTGCTACTGTAATAGGTGTGGTACTGTTATCCATCTTAATTGACCTATGAATTACCTGTTGTAGTTGGCGCTCCTGGCAGGCACACGGCAGTCGACACTGATCGGCCTTGCCTGCATGTGTAACGCCCTGTCCAGCTCACTGACGGGCATCATACAGGTCAGTCTCACATCCCTGATCTCGCCAGCATGTGTAACGCCCTCTCCAGCTCACTGACGGGCATCATACAGGTCAGTCTCACATCCCTGATCTCGCCAGCATGTGTAACGCCCTCCCCAGCTCACTGACGGGCATCATACAGGTCAGTCTCACATCCCTGATCTCGCCAGCATGTGTAACGCCCTCTCCAGCTCACTGACGGGCATCATACAGGTCAGTCTCACATCCCTGATCTCGCCAGCATGTGTAACGCCCTCCCCAGCTCACTGACGGGCATCATACAGGTCAGTCTCACATCCCTGATCTCGCCAGCATGTGTAACGCCCTCTCCAGCTCACTGACGGGCATCATACAGGTCAGTCTCACATCCCTGGCCTCGCCAGTATGTGTAACGCCCTCTCCACCTCACTGACGGGCATCATACAGGTCAGTCTCACATCCCTGGCCTCGCCAGCATGTGTAAAGCCCTCTCCAGCCCACTGACGGGCATCATACAGGTCAGTCTCACATCCCTGATCTCGCCAGCATGTGTAAAGCCCTCTCCAGCTCACTGACGGGCATCATACAGGTCAGTCTCACATCCCTGATCTCGCCAGCATGTGTAACGCCCTCCCCAGCTCACTGACGGGCATCATACAGGTCAGTCTCACATCCCTGATCTCGCCAGCATGTGTAACGCCCTCTCCAGCTCACTGACGGGCATCATACAGGTCAGTCTCACATCCCTGATCTCGCCAGCATGTGTAACGCTCTCTCCAGCTCACTGACGGGCATCATACAGGTCAGTCTCACATCCCTGATCTCGCCAGCATGTGTAACGCCCTCCCCAGCTCACTGACGGGCATCATACAGGTCAGTCTCACATCCCTGGCCTCCCCAGCATGTGTAAAGCCCTCTCCAGCTCACTGACGGGCATCATACAGGTCAATCTCACATCCCTGGCCTCGCCAGCATGTGTAACGCCCTCTCCAGCTCACTGACGGGCATCATACAGGTCAGTCTCACATCCCTGATCTCGCCAGTATGTGTAACGCCCTCTCCAGCTCACTGACGGGCATCATACAGGTCAGTCTCACATCCCTGCCCTCGCCAGCATGTGTAACGCCCTCTCCAGCTCACTGACGGGCATCATACAGGTCAGTCTCACATCCCTCGCCTCGCCAGCATGTGTAACGCCCTCTCCAGCTCACTGACGGGCATCATACAGGTCAGTCTCACATCCCTGGCCTCGCCTGCATGTGTAACGCCCTCTCCAGCTCACTGACGGGCATCATACAGGTCAGTCTCACATCCCTGCCCTCGCCAGCATGTGTAACGCCCTCTCCAGGTCACTGACGGGCATCATACAGGTCAGTCTCACATCCCTGATCTCGCCAGCATGTGTAAAGCCCTCTCCAGCTCACTGACGGGCATCATACAGGTCAGTCTCACATCCCTGGGCTCGCCAGCATGTGTAAAGCCCTCTCCAGCTCACTGACGGGCATCATACAGGTCAGTCTCACATCCCTGGCCTCGCCAGCATGTGTAACGCCCTCTCCAGCTCACTGACGGGCATCATACAGGTCAGTCTCACATCCCTGGCCTCGCCAGCATGTGTAACGCCCTCTCCAGCTCACTGACGGGCATCATACAGGTCAGTCTCACATCCCTGATCTCGCCAGCATGTGTAACGCCCTCTCCAGCTCACTGACGGGCATCATGCAGGTCAGTCTCACATCCCTGGCCTCGCCAGCATGTGTAAAGCCCTCTCCAGCTCACTGACGGGCATCATACAGGTCAGTCTCACATCCCTGATCTCGCCAGCATGTGTAAAGCCCTCTCCAGCTCACTGACGGGCATCATACAGGTCAGTCTCACATCCCTCGCCTCGCCAGCATGTGTAAAGCCCTCTCCAGCCCACTGACGGGCATCATACAGGTCAGTCTCACATCCCTGATCTCGCCACCATGTGTAACGCCCTCTCCAGCTCACTGACGGGCATCATACAGGTCAGTCTCACATCCCTGATCTCGCCACCATGTGTAACGCCCTCTCCAGCTCACTGACGGGCATCATACAGGTCAGTCTCACATCCCTGGCCTCGCCAGCATGTGTAACGCCATCCCCAGCTCACTGACGGGCATCATACGGGTAAGTCTACCATGTCCCTTCCTATTGTCGCGGACCAAAACTGGTTCAAGCGTCCTGAATATACAAGCAACCAACCAACCTATTGTCGCGATATAATATGAAATCAAAACGCCCTACCTTAATCCAGCAATGACTTATCCATGGCTAATAAGTTTGATGGTTCCCGGCCAGGTGGCGTATGACGTCGGCATCAGCAGACAGATCTGTTTCTACGTGTACTCCGGCCTGATGGTCATCCACCTGCTGGACACTCTCTTCCTCTTCCCCTCATACAAGGTGTGCGAGTCCGGAGAACTCCACCGAGGTCAGTAGCACATGTAACAAGCAGATCCACATTGGGAAAATAGGGGCGAGCTACGGGTTGGGTGATCGCTCAACCTATATTGGGGGAGGGGAGGGGGTGAGCTCTCCAGAAAAAGGACATGTTGCCTTAACTTACTTCTTGGGACCCTCTCGCAAGCCCTTTACCGTGTAACGAAGCAGTAAATGGAATTGACGAAATTGTAGTAAATGTGCATTTTGTACGGAAATAAAAACCAAACAAAATAAAAACGAACTTCTTACTAAACAGGGTTCACAGTCAAGTTCTCCATTATATATTAATATTGTCATCTCGTATCCTGCGTATTCTAAGTGATAATAATAGTCAAGTACTACAATGCCAACATTAATATACCTAATTTGGTTACACCATGGGAAAGTTGCCATTAATTTCAATTGAGGCCATCGGTGCTTCGGTAACACGTTTACGGACAAGCGATGACGTCATCACTTGTGCTTGCAGAGACTGAAAGTGCGGCCGACAAAGAGTCGAACGCTGACACCCTCGAATCACGCGACAGTGGCTGGCACGATATGGATATATTAACGTCCAGTGACGTCACAGCCGAGAACTACGTCACACCTGGCCCCCTGGCGGTGGAACTGTCACAGAAGCTTTTAGAGAGATTCACGAGCTCATCCTTCAGGCAGATTGTGACGTCACCGCTGTTCATCTGCCACCTGACGTGGTTCTGCCTGATTCAGATTCGCTTTTGTTACGAGCTCGGAGTCTTTTATTCCTGGACCTCTTACATCGTGGGACACGACCAAAACAAAGGTAACTCCTGATTGTGCCGATTTAGTACCATCGTCATGATATTGTTAACTGTTACTGTTATTAATGTCTTGGTACAGTCAGTATAGCAGCTTATTTCGTATAGGTTGGCCTCCAGCCAAGGTACATAAACAAAGACAACACCAGTCATGACAGTATACCTACGGGCAATATGAAAGGTGAATGTGTAAATCTTCAGTAACCTCTGATATTGCCTTCGGGGAGCCAAGCTTTCAGATTAGTATTGTCTTAAAAGCCTAGCATACACTATGGATAGTGCGTTAGTGAGGTCATGCTCTTGTCATCAAATGCTAGCCGCAACCAATGATTTGTCAAGAAAATGAAAAATTCTTGCACGATATAAGAGGGACCCATAAACACTCGATTTGGTGAGTAAGGAATTGGTTAAACGCAAGGAGAATGTACAGATACAAAGGTGTTGCCTATTGGTATTGCGTCACCATCAAACTCATTCTCTCTCTCTCTCTCTCGATATATTTAATTATATACGTATACGTATATGTATGTTCATGGGTTTGTGTTTGTAGTGGATTACCTGACGCTGATCTTCCAGTGGACGAACCTCCTGGTACTGATAATGGCGCCCCTAGCGGGACTTGTGACCGACTGGATGGCGAGGGACAAACAGGCGCCATTGGGAGAGGAAATCAACGCCAACACTGAGGGAAAAGCCTTGCTGGAGGAGGACAATAGTAATGGTGAGGCAAATCCCTTGGAGGATTTCCCCCTTGCTCCAGCCATCAGCCTCATGTAAAGCTTTTATTAATCATTCAGCACATCCGTCAGCGCCTATAGCAATATGCAAACTAACGCTTTGTTGCTCACATCAGAAACGTGTATTCAACAAAAACCGTCAGTCAATCACCAAACGTAAAGATTTTCACCTTGTGTTTGCTTCCTCCTATGTTAAGGCACCCTGGCGATACTGAACAAGGCCGTCAGTCTGTGGCCCGCCCTGGTCATCACCTGCACAGCCGCCATAACCCTCAGTGTGACGTCAGTCTTCTTCACAGAGGGCGCCAGCATCGCATCCTCCGTCGCCACCGCCGCCGTCAAGGGAACTCTCTACACGACGTTCTACATGTTCTGCCAAAGAGTGTGAGTGTCAGGTCAAGGTCGTGGCTACGCAGCCTACCACATGTGTTTCGTACCATGTGGCATTTCAACATGGCAAATATCATGTTTGCATTGAGTCGTGGTTTGTGCTTGTATTTGGCATTATTTCAACGTCTCGCCGTGTAATTAAGGAAGGTGTTTACATAACAAAGCCGTCATCTACTCTGTCCCATATGATGTACGTACATTGTAGTTTACTGGCATTTACTTTAACTGTTTTTAAAGCGCACACATTTTCTTACTGTGGGTCTGAAAGCGGGGTCCAGTGTCTAGTGTCCGTTGGTCAACAATCTCAGTGTTCAGTGTAAATTTTTCAAGAAGCTCAGTGTCGTATTTTCCTCTCCAAAATTCAAATCGGATTTTCGAGAAATAACTGTGTTGGTGTCAATTTTGAGACGGTCGGTGTTGGCATTTGGATGCCAATGCTGGGTCTCGATTATTCAAGAGACGGCCATGTCGCGTGTCGCCATTTACCCCGTCCATCCCACTCAAAATGATATATATATGGGCCTATTAGTAAATACAATTGACTTTTTTCTTTTTGATACCTTCTTTCTTTTTGATGACTTCCAGGTATTCTCCAGAGCATTATGGGAAGCTGGTCGGTCTGGGGGCGTCGATAACCAACTTGATCGTTCTCCTGGAAATTCCGATGTTTATGTGGGCACAGCGATCCGACCCGCCTTATTTAGAGGTGTGTTTCAAATGCCTATTTACCTCAAAGTTGCATATGATTTGCATATGTGACGTCATCAAGTGGATACTTACACTGGCGCTGTATTAGCTTTAAATTTCGTCCTACACGATACATAACATAAGGAATGGAATAATGTTGATCAATGGCTTGAGCTATACCTATAATAATCTTATCATCGGTCCTCCATCTAAGTTTGCTATCTATTTTACTACAGTGATGATGCCATATATAACTTATCCTACTTACCCTTCTTTTCTTTACCTTGCAGGCCAACACATTTTTCCTGGTGCTCACTTCAGTGGCAATTATGCACCCTCTGGTAATCCTACTTCGACAACGAGTTCTCCGAAGATGACATTTTCGTTGGATGTTTGTCCAATAAATACCGCCACGTAATCTGTTAATGTCAGATATCAAGAAGATATGCAGATGGCATTGGTTCGAATGCGGGCTGGGTTTATATCAACACAGGTCTACCATATCCTGCTGGTGCCTTTAGTAGAGGAGAGAATATGAAATGTGTGCTGAGATTACCATGGGAGGCGACAAACTTCTTTAGAAAAATGCCCAGTCGCATAGTGCTAGATTGGTTTATCTAATACTTGGTGTCACAACGGGCCGCATCCAAGTGAGCGCTAGAATCAAATTAATGCGGGATAATGAATAAAACGGTTTACATCCAGCAACCCAAGTGCGAGACGATTGTGACAATGATGTGTCAAAAGTTAATAAAGCCAAAAAAAAATGGATACACTTCGTCATTCAATATTTACGCAATATATTGGCGCTTAATTATATTTTTCGTCCCAAGCAAATGAAGCAACCGCTAGTAGACAAGTCATTCTATAGTCATGTCCTACACTCGGGTGTCAGATTGCTGTATTTTTTCCGGGGATCGAAATAACGTATTTAATGACCGAAACGATCGCTACGGGAGTTCCATATGGACGAGGTTCCGATAGCTTTGTCATAACGCACCCCGTTATCATGGTCAAGGGTGTGGCTAGTCCTCAAAATGGGGCAGTCATTCCGTATTTTTTCGTCGTGAATCACCAGCGACTGCATAGCGACGACCTCTCGAATCTCCATCGCCGACGAACCGGAATTGCTGAGCAATGTGAGGTACTGTCATCCTGGTGGTATTAAAGCTGGCGAAGACGAACCACACCGAATCAATCTCAGGTGAATAACATGCTCATTTAATAAGTGCCACTCTCAATAAACCCCTGGTGAATAACCCTCTCATTAATAAATACCACTCTCAGTCAACCCCTGGTTGATAACGCACTAGTTAATAGGTACCATTCTCAAACGCTCTCCCTCGCGCACTGACGGAACACGAGAATTGAGGGTTTGCGGTCACACAATTGTTCTATTGCCGAAGGGCTCGCAGTCCAGAATCACAAAATTGAAATCTGGACTTCTTCTTCTTCCAAAGTAAAGTCCAGATTCTCGTAACTTGTAATGCTCAATATTTGTTATACCAATGTCAAATTCTTTTTACACGGTACAATGATGAGATTCTTGGGGGTCTGACCGCCCCCCTCCTCCCCCCCCCCCCCCTTATTGAGGGAGAGATGCTCTTGATTAATGGTAACCGTATGCCACACCCACCTTTTTGTCTTTCCTGGATCCCATATTATGTGGATCATTTAGGAATAATTTCAAACCTAAAGTGTATTCCCCCCATCCAATCATAAAATTCCTACATCCACGCCTGGCCCAGCTTGTAACCCCCTTGACCGTGATGTCATAAATGATGATGGAAATCCATTAGGATGGGACGAATTTAGCTATAAGTATGACATTAAGATAAATTTTGCAGACTTTTATGGTATGATTCACTCCATTCCTAGAGAATGGAGGAACCAGGGAATGGAAAGAGGGAATAACTTAATATCCGTCACGTGTAGATACACAAGTCATTTATTGGGGTTAAAGCGCCTGTGTAACAACATTTATAAGTCGCTAGTTAATGCGCTGGATGTCAATTATAATAACGAAGAGAAATGGGCAAAACGTTTAGATATAACTATTGCAAGGGGTGATTGGCGTACATTTTACAAACTACCTATTACCGCTACTGTAGACGAAAGGATGAGAAGCTTCCAATTTGCAATGCTTCATAGAACTTGTGTTACAAATCAGTATTTATATATGTGTAAACTTGTAAGTTCGGATAGATGTGGATTTTGTCATAACGACCTGGAAACTCTTGAACACCTTTTTTACCACTGTCAAATTGTAAAACCATTGTGGGAACCCTTGAAACGTTTACTTCACGAGAACACCGAATATAATGTCAGCACCTTCATTTCTTTAAAATCTGTGATGTTAGGGGCCATTTTACCAACTTGTGGTCCACTTGTAAACCATATATTTTTTTTTTTTTTTTTTTTTTTTTATAATTATTTATTTCCAAAAATAGCAGTTTCGTGTCACATTACATAAAATACAAGGATATAATGTCATTTTCATACATCTGATCATCAAACACAAGAAGAATACAATACAAGAAAGATACCCTACAAAAAGATCCAATACTAGAAAAGTACAATACAAAAAGCAAGAGCTGGTAGTTTTGAAAGCATTCAAAATGCCAATGGTGTATAAACAGAGGTAGTTCAAAAAACTGAAATTATACAATTCCATTTGTTTACAAATAAGGGGTTACTAAAATGTTCGTTGTGGTCTACTATATGTTTTTCGATTTGATAGTAATATTTTATTAATCTTGGGATATCCCGCATACAAGGAGAAACCTCTCTACACTTGCACGAGAAAATATATTTCTTAGCCAGTAGTATAAGATGGTTTAATAAACGGTCGTTTTCTGAGTTCTTTATGCCGAACAAAACAACCGAGAGTGAGAAACTTGAGCTGATCTCTATATTTGAGTTACCTTCCACCCAGTTAACAAAAGAATTCCAAAATTGACTAACAATGGGACAATGGTAAAACAGATGCTCGATTGACTCAGACGCGGCTTTACAAAAGGTACAGGTGTCCTCACTCTTTATTTTACATCGTTTTAAAAACACGTTGGTTGTTATAAATTGGCAAATAACTTTATATTGAAAACTTCTTAACCGTTCGTCGACTGTTGTCGTTTTTGCAAGCAAATAAATCTGTTTCCATTCGTTTTCCGAGAAATTGATATTTAGTGAGACTGACCATTTAAGTTCATGCTTTCCCGATGATAGCAGTTTATTAACTAAAAACTTATATACTGCGTTACATACGTTGTCATTGCTCGACAAAACACATAGCCCTGGTGCTACCACACTTACAAGTTTGGTACCAAGTCGCTCACTTTCACATTTCCATGCTCTCGGAATTGAGTGAATAAGAGTAAAAAAGTCTAGAAAGTTAATACTTATTTCATAAATATTACAAAAGTCTTGCCAACCCAGTGGCGTCCCATTGGTATCAATAACATCATTATAATAAACAACACCTTTAGATATGAATTCATTTTTTCTAAACGAAAGATTTTTGTCAGTCAAGAAATATGTATTCCACAGAGGATAACTTCTAACATCTTCCATTTTTGCATGTATAACATATGACCGCCATGCGTAGATTTTGACAAGTACAGCCAGGAAGACGGGTCAAGTTCCCAGCATAACTTTATATTTCTACATATAGTACCAGCAAAAGGGTCCTGCCATGCCCCAGTTGAGGTTATAAGCCGCTTGATCCAGGTTATCTTTAGCGACTGGCAGAGAGTCGGAATGTGAGTCAGATTGAGCCCACCGTCGGATTCTGACTGAACCAATTGATTTAAAGCCACTTTGGCCGTACCAGAATTCCAAATAAAATCTCGTATCATACCATTTAATTTGTCTATAACACATTTTCCCGGGGACGGTAAGACCGACATGATGTCAATTAACTTAGGTATTGCCATAGTTTTTACAACAGTGATTTTTCCACGTAACGACAGCTTTCGTTTTCTATAAACATTCAATATATTCTGTACCTCTTGTAGTTTTTTTCCATAATTGATAGATTCGATCTGTTCCATTTTCGTTGGGAATACTATGCCAAGCAGTTTAAATTCATCTTCCCAGGTTATCGCAATATCAGGGCATATTATACACGGACTGTTTACTTTGCAGCCAAGTTGGATCCCTTTTGTCTTCTCAACATTTATACATAGTCCGGAACAAATTCCAAACTCCCTTAACACATAAAATGTTCTTCTGAGCGAACCTTCCGAATCATCAAGAAACATAAAAGTATCGTCGGCATATTGCCCTATTTTGTACTCCCGTCCACCAATCACAATGCCCTTAATGTCGGGATCACTTTTTATTGCCATTGCCAGCGGTTCTATGCCTAAAATAAACATATAAGGGGACAGAGGGTCTCCCTGTCTGCATCCTCTTCCCATACTAAAATATTGTGAGCAGTGTCCATTATTAATAACACAGGAGCTTGCTCCTTTATATAATAAATTGACATTTTGTATAAATTGACTACCAAAATTATAACTGTGGAGCACATTAGTAATATATTTCCAACTAAGAGTATCAAAGGCTTTTTCGAAATCCAAAAGAAGCAATGTTCCAGTTTTATTTTGTTGGATAAGATAGTGCATGATATCATAAATCAATCGATTATTTTCTCCAATGTATCGGCCCTTCAAAAAACCTTTTTGATCTTTACTTATTACTCTGGACAGTGAGGCTTTTAAACGTCTTGCAAAGACACCTGACAACAGTTTATAATCTGCATTTAACAGAGTTATTGGTCTCCAATTCTTCAAAATTTCTCTTTTCTTATCACCTTTCGGAATGCAGGTTATTACACCCTGACTTTGTGTAACTGATAGTGATTTAGATTTTATTGCATATAAAAGGCTACGCAAAAGATAACGCCCTAAGTCTTTCCAAAAAAACTTATAGAAGTCTGCAGGAAATCCATCATTTCCGGGTAATTTATTATTCTTCATATTTTTGAGAACTAGCAACAACTCATTAAGATTAAGTGAGGCTTCACATTCTTCAACCTCAGGGACATTTAATTGTATTATATGTCCGGGATTCAGAAACATTTCATAGTTGTCTCCGTATTTATTCTGCTCTGCATAGAGATTTTTATAAAATTTCATTTGTTCCTTGAGAATTTCGTCTTGTTCTTCAATTTCTTTACCGTCTACTAAAAGTCTATTAATTTGTCTGCTAATATAGTTTTTCTTTTCCAGGCTACAAAAATATCGAGTGGGTTTCTCCCCCTCTTCATAGTATTTTGCCCTTGCTCTTAACAAAGCTCCTCGTGCTTGAGGCAGTCTAAGTTCTTGTAGTTTATCCTTTAAAGTTGTTATTTCATCTGTAATAGTAGGATTGTACTCTGAGTCCCGTTCTAATTCCGCAAGGCGTTGTTCAGTTTTTTCTTCCTCCTTTCGATACTGTCTCTTTTTATACACACTATAGCTTATCGTTTTCCCCCTTATTTCTAATTTTATCATTTCCCAAAATAGTTGATCGTTAATTTTATCTTCAACTAAATTTTCCGAATTATGATTTACACCATATTGCAGTTCTAAATCACGAATACATTCTTTTACAAGAGTTACATATACCGGATCATGCAGCAATGAAGTATTAAACTTCCACAATCCTTTTCCTCTTGTAATTGGCTTAAAATTAATTTTAAGCGTTACTAAAGAGTGGTCTGTACGGTAGCCCGGCTGAATACCGGCATCCTGTGCCAGAGTGACTAAATCAGATGTTATCAGGAAAAAATCTAAGCGCGCCCTCTGAGTCTTACGTTGTTGATTGGTCCACGTATATCGAAGCATCTGTGGATGGTTTATGCGCCAGTAGTCAACAAGATCTAAGCTTTCACACAGGTTCAACACCTTCTGCCTTGCCTTCACGTTATTCTCTCGTTTATAACCACGAGCATCTAATTTAAAATTTAATACCAAATTCCAATCTCCACATATAATGACACTCGCATTACCAAATTCTTCGATTTTCGTCTGCAAATTAGTATAAAAGTCAGGGGAGTCGTTATTTGGACCATATAGAGTAACCAGCGTAAGCCTAAATTCACAAACTGTAACATCCAAAATCAACAAATTACCATTTGCATCCATATGTTGCTGATGCACAATATGGTCCAGATCTCTAGGCATTAAGATCATAACACCGCGCGATTGTGATGAAGGTGAATTTAAGACGCATGAAGATGTCCACAGGTCCTGCAGAGGGTCTGACAACTGTGCCCCTAAGTGAACATCTTGCAGGCAATATATAGAAAACTTTTTTTCCTTAAGCCATGATAATACATCAAATCGTTTTAACCTGGAACCTATGCCTCTGACATTTATACTACAAACAGTCAAGTCATGGATGCTACTAGCCATATATTACAGCAATTCACATCACTCACTGGAGTAACTTCAAGATAACTAACGTGGAAACTGCCACCAACGGAAAATATTTTACAATTAATGACGAAATAATAGCATATCATCGTGACAACAATTTCAATATTATGCTTGATGAATGAATGAAAGGCGTTAGAAATGAATCAACAAGGCCCGGCGCAGAGGTGAGGAGGGGCTTTGAGAGGGCGTCTATAAACACACTGACATATGCACAATGTCTATACGGAAACAATCACAATATTGTAGCTCTGGCCCAGGCCCATCTCGCTGGCTATGCACAAAGGCAGGGTCCGCAAAGTCGGTCATACCAGCCGTAAATGCTCGCGCATATTAACATAAAAGGAGTCGCTCAAATGGTGCCTAAGAGCATATTTTGAGACCTTTGCTCATGGGCCATAATTGTTCCGGGTAGCTAACTCAAGCGAGCCCGAGGGGTTTTCTCAAAAGTCACAGACATAGTAAAACGGTGATACCTATTAACCTCTATGCAAGGTGCCGTCGCCAACCTCAAGTGGGACCTCTACTTTGCAGAGGTGGCAGCTCCTAGACTTGTCCGCCAGGCTTCAGGGAGAGTATCCAGATTCCCAGTATCATATGTCTTCCCGTTGATCAGAAGACGGTTCCCGGACACCGTGGCGCGGGCCCCGTCTCCCCTGGCTGCTCTCATTACCGGCAACAGAATACGGCGTTGTTCCTGTGTAGCCCTGGAGAAATCCTCATCGATGAAGAGTTTAGTACCTCGGAGTTCCTTCTTTCTCTTCCAGACTTTATCCCGGTCATCGTAGTAGGCAAAGCGGGCAATGATGGGTCTTGGCCTCCTATTCCCATCGGTAGCAGCAGCAGCATCGGCGGCGGTAACGGGCTTGACTCCCAGTCGGTGACAGCGCTGAATACTAATTTTTCTTGTCCCCAAGCCGATTCAGGGACGCCGTAAAACACGAGATTTTCTCGTCTGCTGTAGGCCTCGAGAGATTCAAGGCTTTTCTTCAGAGTTTGGTTATCCTTCAGCAGATTTTCCAAAGTATCTTTCTTATCAGTTTTTTCTAGTAGCTTCACTTTTTCTCTCAGGAAAGAGTTTTCCTTTTCCAGTCTATCCAAACGCGACGAGTTCATTTCGGCAAGACTGCGGAGATTTGCTAGCTCTGTATTTATTTCAGATACAGTTGCTTTCATCTGCGGCAGGCACGATACCAGTTCTAGAATATCGTCCAGTTTGCTGTCTTGTGTAGTTGCCATGTCTGCACTAAAGGAGTCTGAAACCGTATCCGTATCCTTTGTATGTTCTTCCTTCGATGCTTCTAGCCACACAGCGAGTGACCTTTGCTTTTTTTGTCCCACTTTCTCAGGTGTTTTACCACTATTACTCCTTCTCCGTTTGTTGCGACCCATATTCCATTTTGATACGGTCCCTTTATACCACAAGTGCAAGACGATTCGGTTTGGGAGGCGATAATGGCAGAAATTGTGACAGTCTCCCGGTTGACGGCGATAATTCCGTATATAGTCCGTTGTTTGTCTCAAAACACGTATCCTTGCAGTATCTTGGTTGGTTTATACAGTGTCTCAGTACATTTTGGTGTTGACTGCTATCCTATTACCGCGTATAGCTGCCCTCACATTCCCTCACGCAAAACTTCACACTCGCACCCAGGCAGCCATGTTGACATCCCATAAACCATATTTTGATAATAGTCAAAAAGTATATATATAATTGCAAATGGACCCAGCGTTTACCACATGTTAGTGGGATGTGGAACGCCATCAGGTATTATTACGTGGTAGAAAGTTTTAAAGTAAAACATCAGCAAAATTTATCTGGACAGATTTTAAAGCGCAAATGGAAACCACTTGAGGTGCTTTTTGTAGAATCCTGAATGCACCACTACTCATTATAAACTTGTCACGAGCTTTTCGCCTGTGGGCTATGTTCAATATTGTAATTATCTTTGTACTATTATGGAAATAAATCATATATATATATAAAAAAAAAAAAAAAAAAGCTTGTAACCCCCAGGTGATAGTCGGCTGGAACGGTCCCTGATAAATAATGGTTAATGAAGAATGCAGCTGTACTCCACTTATTGAGACCGATGGCATATAGAACTGGTTTGTGTATAAACAGATGTATAAACCTACAGCACTTTATAGCGGGTGGTGGAGGGGGGGGGGGTGCCGCACAACACGAAACAATAATATGGACTTGGATGAAACACATGGGCCTCAATGCAGTTGCCAGGGCTCAGCTAGAGGTACACGTGAGCGCATTGGGCCATTCGAGGCGACCATGGATCACGTCCCGATGACTGAGAAGCTTCCGGTCTCTAAGAGCTAACATAGGCCTATCTACAAGGATAATAAGAGCGGCATCGGAACTAGAGCCAATAACGTAACACGAATTTGAAATGTCCACTTTGTATGGGATGATATTCAAGAAAATTGCAAGACTTGGTAACGGGGAGGATAGGGGGCGGGGGTGAGCTCTCCGAAGGTGAGTATGTCACACCGACAAAAGGTGTGAAACGCGCTGCATCCACGCACTAGCCTGCACGGGGGAGGGGGGGAGGGGGGGGGTGCCTCCGGATTCCCTTGACACCCCCGCCACAGAAGCCCCGTACCGCACCCGTCCGTCAATCGGGTAGTGATAAAATCTACTTCTTTCCGCGCGAGTACTTCGCTGGCGGTCGCCTTGCCAGCACGTGGGAGGCCCACAGCAGTGTCAACTACCGTATGTCTGGCGAAGCTGTACAGTTTGTTCTAGCTTGTGTGATGTCTGACCTGGGGCGGCTGCCATGAAAGGGGCGATGATGTTGACACAGAGATTGATGTCTCAGGTTGACATCCTACTGGTACATGGACAGGCCAGGGGTCATTGTCTGACAGCCAGCCTGTGAGTCACAACCAGGGAGGGTGCCAACATCGGTGACGATGCCAGCCATGTTTGGAAAATATTGAACACATCATCTCCTTATTAAAAGTTGCAGTTATGGAGTCTATGGTAATGGAGAATACTAACGCCAATAGCAATGATTATAATAATCATCAATATTAATGGGCCAAATAATAAATAAATATTACCATAAATATTATCGTGTTAATTATAACAATCATTTGAAGCTAATGATGATAACAATAGTCATTATTATACTTGTTATGAATTATAAATTTAAAATTCCATTACCAAGGCAGAATGGCGTCGGACAGCGTTGTGCTGTGTAGATCTAAAGATTGTCTAACTATGGAATAGATTGTTGCCTGTCACTGGGACCCCCCCCCTTACCTTGGTTATACGTGATAGATAGTTTTGCGGTTGTCGCAGATTACCTATTTTTCAACCAATCTCATTTATCAAATGATAGGACGATACACATGAACCAAAACGTCCAAGCCTGCTTTGGTGTCTTGCAGGTCAAGGCTGACATGCTGACAGGCGTGATGAGTCCGGCTATAAGTAACATATAGCCTGTGAGTTGTGTACAGTAAATGACACTTTATGCTTGGAATGATGTTTGCCACGCTGTATGGCTATCTCAGGGCCATAGGAAGGGGTAATGAGGCGTGTCCCGAAACTTCAAACAAAGGCAACCGATTTAGTTATACATAGACGCTTTTTTTCAATGCCGGTGTCTTTTGCGGGTTTTATGGAACGAAAACGCCACTTTTGAAAAGGAAGGATGGGGAAATATAATCTATAATTTTAAGTTCATTATGTACACATTTCTAAAAATATCGAACAGCCCTTGCTTTGTCACATTTGGGCGGAACCACGTCAGGAACTATTCACCCTCGGCCTCGACCAGAACACAAGAGTCACGAACTCGTGAGCCGCTGTGTTACTGTTTTATTCCGACCAAATTACGCATTGTTGGTGGCGATAATAGGGGCAGCAGCTCTGAGGGGCGTGTCACGTGGTATTGTATGCGGAGCAATACTAAAACGGGGGACTCAATCCACTAGAAACAGCTCAAAACCTTCCAGCAAAAGACCAACAGGGCGGTCCTGCCCCGTCGCTTCATCGATACGGAATGTAACATTGCGATACATTGTATCCCAAAAACACATGTTGGTCAAAAACATGTCGGGTAAACACACACACATATATATATCTTTATAGCTCATAGACATTTCTAGCTGTTCTCTGTACTATGAACGCATCTATCCCTGGAGGAGTGGAGTACAGTATGAAATGGCTACAGCAACAGGAGGATACGGTAAGGGATGCAGGGGTGGATCCAGGAATTTGAAAAGTGGGGGTGGATCCAGGAATTTTAAAAAAAGGGGGGGTGGGGTCCGCTGGAAACTGGAAACACCATTTTTTGACGACCGGGTGAGGGGCTCATGCAAGCCTCAGTAGGCCCAGATTTTGCATTGTAAAACGTCAAAAAGGGGAGATCCGCCCCTGGGGATCGATAGAGTAAGATTTGGTTCCTTTAAGGCATAGATACAGTAAGAGTTGGATACGGTTAGGGGTGGGTACAGTAAGAGTTGGATACGGCCAGGGGTGAATACAGTGAGAGCTAGTTACGGAAGGAGCTGATAACAGTATAATATGGATACAGTAAAAGGTGGACACCGGAAGCGATGCTAAGAGTAAGAGTTGGATACATACGAGGTGAAAACAATAGGAGCTGCGTAGGTAAGGGGTCAATACAGCAAAGATACGGTTGGATACGGTAAGATGTGGAAAGAGTAAGATGTGGATACATTAAGAGTTGGATACGGTAAGGAATGGATACAGTTAGAGTTGAATACGGTAAGGGATTGATACAGTAAGAGTTGGATAAGGTAGGGGATGGATACAGTTAGAGTTGGATACTGCAAGGGTTTGATACAGTTAGAGTTGAATACGGTAAGGGATGGATGCAGTAAGAATTGGATACGGTAAGGGGTGGATACAGTAAGAGTTGGATACGGTAAGGGATGGATACAGTAAGAGTTGGATACTTTAAGGGGTGGACACAGTTAGAGTTGGATACGGTAGGAGGTGGATACAGTAAGAGTTGCGTACGGTAGGGGGTGGATACAGTAAGAGTTGGATACGGCAAGGGGTGGACACAGTCAGAGTTGAATACGGTAGGGGGTGGAAGCAGTAAGAGTTAGATACTGTAAGGGGTGGATACAGTCAGAGTTGGATACGGTAGGGGTTGGATACAGTTAGAGTTGGATACGGTAAGGGATGGATACAGTAAGAGTTGGATACTGTAAGGGGTGGACACAGTTAGAGTTGGATACGGTAAGGGATGGATACAGTAAGAGTTGGATACTGTAAGGGGTGGACACAGTTAGAGTTGGATACGGTAGGAGGTGGATACAGTAAGAGTTGCGTACGGTAGGGGGTGGATACAGTAAGAGTTGGATACGGCAAGGGGTGGACACAGTCAGAGTTGAATACGGTAGGGGGTGGAAACAGTAAGAGTTAGATAATGTAAGGGGTGGATACAGTCAGAGTTGGATACGGTAAGGGATGGATACAGTACGAGTTGGATACGGCAAGGGGTGGACACAGTCAGAGTTGAATACGGTAGGGGGTGGAAACAGTAAGAGTTAGATAATGTAAGGGGTGGATACAGTCAGAGTTGGATACGGTAAGGGATGGATACAGTACGAGTTGGATACGATAAGGGATGGATACAGTAAGAGTTGGATTCGGTAAGGGATGGATACAGTTAGAGTTGGATACGGTAAGGGATGGATACAATAAGAGTTTGATACTGTATTGGGGCGGGGAGCAGTTGGACATGGTTAGGGGTGGCTACGGTAGAGGCCACCAATACACCCAGCATTGTAAGGGTGCAGACTGCTTAAAGTAGCCCCCGCCACGCGCTGGCGACCCCAGGCGTCTGAGTCATACGGGTTGGGGCGGGGTCTGGGGGCGGGGCCTGGGGGCGAGGGGGCGTGGGGTAGCTGGGTGTCTTCGCCGGTCTCACGCCGCGACCCCAGGGCCCATTGTTCACGCAGCCGTAACCTTAGGCTATATTGCACGTTCGTCGGTCAGGCTTGGGCCCCCACTCAACCACCTGCCTGTCCTTACCCCTCCCACCCCCCAGGCCCCTGCCTCCTCCTCCTCCATCCGCACGGACACCACTGACCAAGGAAGATGACCCTAACCCTGGTATATCACCCCACCCCTCCCCCCCCCGCCCCATGTGTACTGACAGCTGTTCTATAATGGTGGTCCGAGTGTATTCGCAGCAAAGAACGTCAGGGTCAGCTTGCCTCCTCAACCGATCCTACCGGTTCTCTACAATTCTTGCTCCTCTCGCCTCGCTTGGTATGAAATCTATCTATCATTTTTTGGGTGTAATTACCTACTTCGAGTACTAACACCTACCTTCGTGGACTCCGTTCTTGACGTGTAGCCAGGCTGAGACAGGTTTTCTTTACAGCTCTTATAAATATTCCTATGTTTATAAACTCATCCATCTTTCCTGACTCGGAGATCTCGCCGCGCTGACCGATGCCCCATGCGGCAATATGATACTGACAGGTGTAGTAGCGTCACCTTTTAAATAACATGACAGGGGAATAGATGAGAAGGTGTGCTACCGGGACCCATAGTCTCAAAATACCGGGGCCCAATAATTTGCCCTCAAATGCGACATCAGCATGAACCATGGCGAAATATTCGTCTTTGACCGTTTGATTGGTTATATATTCAGGACGCTGTAACATTTTGTTTATATCGCTTCAATGGGAGATGGAAGGGAGAGAGTCCCCCGGGGTAGCCCCCTACTCTTTGCGAAGAAGGACGTGGGATCTATATCCTGCGACCGCACAGACATGGCCACAGTGGAGTTCGAACGATCGATCCACCGCTCGTTAGGCTCTCATGTGGTCAGAGCACTCAAGGCGAGCTATCTAACCCACTTAACTACCGGGCCGGACCCTTGACCGTTTGGATCTTCACCCTGGTCACACATATAGCAAAGAAATATAGGGAGAAGTATGGCTCATCTCATCCATCGCTCTACCCACTCTGCACCTGGGAGGTTCACTCATCCATCTCTCTACCCACTCTGCCACTGGGAGGTTCACTCATCTATCGCTCTACCCACTCGGCCACTAGGAGGTTCACTCATCCATCGCTCTACCCACTCGGCCACTGGGGGGTTCACTCATCCATCGCTCTACCCACTCTGCCACTAGGAGGTGTACTCATCCATCGCTCTACCCACTCAGCCACTGGGAGGTTCACTCATCCATCGCTCTACCCACTCGGCCACTAGGAGGTTCACTCATCCATTGCTCTACCGACTCGGCCACTGGGGGGGTTCACTCATCCATCGCTCTACCCACTCGGCCACTGGGAGGTTCACTCATCCATCGCTCTACCCACTCTGCCACTGGGATGTTCACTCATCCATCGCTCTACCCACTCGGCCACTAGGAGGTTCACTCATCCATCGCTCTACCCAATCAGCCCCTAGGAGGTTCACTCATCCATCGCTCTACCCACTCTGCCACTGGGAGGTTCACTCATCCATCGCTCTACCTACTCTGCACCTGGGAGGTTCACTCATCCATCGCTCTACCCACTCTGCCACTGGGAGGTTCACTCATCCATCGCTCTACCTACTCTGCACCTGGGAGGTTCACTCATCCATCGCTCTACCCACTCTGCCACTGGGAGGTTCACTCATCCATCGCTCTACCCACTCGGCACCTGGGAGGTTCACTCATCCATCGCTCTACCCACTCTGCCACTGGGAGGTTCACTCATCCATCGCTCTACCCACTCGGCCACTGGGAGGTTCACTCATCCATCGCTCTACCCACACGGCCACTGGGAGGTTCACTCATCCATCGCTCTACCCACTCTGCACCTGGGAGGTTCACTCATCCATCGCTCTACCCACTCTGCCACTGGGAGGTTCACTCATCCATCGCTCTACCCACTCGGCCACTGGGAGGTTCACTCATCCATCGCTCTACCTACTCTGCACCTGGGAGGTTCACTCATCCATCGCTCTACCCACTCTGCCACTGGGAGGTTCACTCATCCATCGCTCTACCCACTCGGCCACTGGGAGGTTCACTCATCCATCGCTCTACCCACTCGGCCACTGGGAGGTTCACTCATCCATCGCTCTACCCACTCTGCCACTGGGAGGTTCACTCATCCATCGCTCTACCCACTCGGCCACTAGGAGGTTCACTCATCCATCGCTCTACCCACTCGGCCACTGGGAGGTTCACTCATCCATCGCTCTACCCACTCTGCCACTGGGAGGTTCACTCATCCATCGCTCTACCTACTCTGCACCTGGGAGGTTCACTCATCCATCGCTCTACCCACTCTGCCACTGGGAGGTTCACTCATCCATCGCTCTACCTACTCTGCACCTGGGAGGTTCACTCATCCATCGCTCTACCCACTCTGCCACTGGGAGGTTCACTCATCCATCGCTCTACCCACTCGGCCACTGGGAGGTTCACTCATCCATCGCTCTACCCACACGGCCACTGGGAGGTTCACTCATCCATCGCTCTACCCACTCGGCACCTGGGAGGTTCACTCATCCATCGCTCTACCCACTCTGCCACTGGGAGGTTCACTCATCCATCGCTCTACCCACACGGCCACTGGGAGGTTCACTCATCCATCGCTCTACCCACTCTGCACCTGGGAGGTTCACTCATCCATCGCTCTACCCACTCTGCCACTGGGAGGTTCACTCATCCATCGCTCTACCCACTCGGCCACTGGGAGGTTCACTCATCCATCGCTCTACCTACTCTGCACCTGGGAGGTTCACTCATCCATCGCTCTACCCACTCTGCCACTGGGAGGTTCACTCATCCATCGCTCTACCCACTCGGCCACTGGGAGGTTCACTCATCCATCGCTCTACCCACTCGGCCACTGGGAGGTTCACTCATCCATCGCTCTACCCACTCTGCCACTGGGAGGTTCACTCATCCATCGCTCTACCCACTCAGCCACTGGGAGGTTCACTCATCCATCGCTCTACCCACTCGGCCACTAGGAGGTTCACTCATCCATCGCTCTACCCACTCGGCCACTGGGAGGTTCACTCATCCGTCGCTCTACCCACTCGGCCACTCGGAGGTTCACTCATCCATCGCTCTACCCACTCTGCCACTGGGAGGTTCACTCATCCATCGCTCTACCCACTCGGCCACTAGGACGTTCACTCATCCATTGCTCTACCCACTCGGCCCCTAGGAGGTTCACTCATCCATCGCTCTACCCACTCAGCCACTAGGAGGTTCACTCATCCATCGCTCTACCCACTCTGCCACTGGGAGGTTCACTCATTCATCGCTCTACCCATTCAGCCACTGGGAGGCTCACTCATCCATCGCTCTACCCACTCTGCCACTGGGAGGTTCACTCATTCATCGCTCTACCCATTCAGCCACTGGGAGGCTCACTCATCCATCGCTCTACCCACTCGGCCACTAGGAGGTTCACCCATCCATCGCTCTACCCACTTAGCCACTGGGATGTTCACTCATCCATCGCTCTACCCACTCAGCCACTGGGAGGTTCACTCATCCATCGCTCTACCCACTCAGCCACTAGGAGGTTCACTCATCCATCGCTCCACCCTCTCAGCCTCTGGGAGGTTCACTTATCCATTGCTCTACCCACTCAGCCACTGGAAGTTCACCCATCCATAGGTCTACCCGCTCGGCCATGTGATCCAACCATACAGAAAACAGATTGATTTGGCAGTACCATCCTTTCCTGCCGCAGAATAACATCAAAACCATTGCAAAAACTACCAAGAGGATTTATATATCACCTGTTGAATGCTGAAATGACTTGCATCTTAACTATAATCTTACCATTCATGAAGACCATAACTGTCATTGCATTGACACACTACTGTGTTAATCGATCGGTAAATGATATCAACCCCATAATCACAACTCATCAACTTTATCACAGTTACTATTAACATTCGACACTTCTAATAACTATTTGCGAAACTAAAACACCTCTCTTCTCTTCCCCGCCGTATTGTGTGTCTAAATACAGACTCCCGTAGCCGGACCATAACGTTATATCACGTCAATGTTGAAACAGCTGAGAGCGAATTTATTCGGCAACGGGTCGCGTCAGGTCTTCAACAGATACATATACCTGTTTTTCCTTGCAGTCTGTGCTCGCAACGCCTTCCATTGAGGAAAGGTTTACTGTTGGCTTGCTATGGAGGCGTCAATTTTCTTCCCGCCGAACGATAACTTGAACGTCTGCCTTTCTCCGTCAGCGCCAGCGGCGAGACAGTCTTCACGCGCAGACGATTTCTACGGAAGCCCCAAGAGGACATGTGCGGGAACTTTATGTAAAGTGTCTTTGTACGGCAGGAGATTGCAGCTCTTCTGTATTGAAGCATCATGTAATTACCCATCAGGTGCGAATCTGCCAGCGGTAACTTGTACGAAAACACATTGATAGTCAAGTATAAACTAGTTCCCAGCTCTGTAGCGAACTGAGAGGAACCACTGGTCCCCGCCTTAGGTGCGATGTAAACTCGAGGCCCCCGCCGTTCATACACACACCGTGAAATCACGTCCCTTAGACATGGCAGTCCCACAGTTAGTTTATGTCCTGTTGAGTGCCATTTTACAACTACCAAAGGCGCTCTTATACGACCAACAAAGACACCTAATTTAAAAAATAAGAATTTAAGGTCGCCTGGTGTGTAAACATATCGCGTACATAATGGGACCAAAGTTAGAAACTCTCCAGTCGACGTTCCAATATTCTCATTGGCGCTCAATAATATTAATCTTGACATGAGAAATATTGTGGGAAGAGCCTCGGCGGTGTTGGTGGAGTATTTTCTAATAGCCGACAACAGACCACTAAATAGCGCGAGCATAACTGTCCGTTCGTTAAGCAAAAATACGACAAATATATACTGGCGTACACAGCCAATAAGCAGGCCTGGCCCCAGCCACATTCACAGCCACAGCCACAGCCACAGCCACAGTCACAGCCACAGCCACTGTCACAGCCACAGCCACAGCCACAGCCACAGCCACAGCCACAGTCACAGCCACAGCCACAGCCACAGCCACAGTCACAGCCACATTCACAGCCACAGCCATAGCCACAGCCACAGTCACAGCCACAGCCACAGCCACAGCCACAGCCACAGCCACAGCCACATTCACAGCCACAGCCATAGCCACAGCCACAGTCACAGCCACAGCCACAGCCACAGCCACAGCCACAGCCACAGCCACAGCCACATCCACAGCCCCAGCCACATTCCTATAATAAGTCTTGTAATTACACGCCCTACTTTCGCAGTGCAACTGAGACCAGATTCACAATCCCATCTAGCTAGGTGTGTGTCAAGATATATACTACTCACAATTTGCTATGGATCACCTCTATGCAGAGATATCTGAGTGTGTCACAGGTGACTGTGTAATTTTACTATAAAATTAAACTATAAAAGAGTGAACCTCGGCAAAGCAGCGTTGGTGGGTAGGCTGGCGGCTTCCTTTAAAGGAAAAGTTGACACAGAGGGCAAAATGTCCGATGTGATAATATTACGACAGGTTATCTACAAATGTCTTATGCGAACCTATCCTTTCCCAGTTTTTTCTTATATGAACCTAGCTTTCTCCAAGTTTGCACTATACTTCTCCAATAGCTGATAGATACTGTTTATTAGTTATTTAGTTGTTTCATGTTCCTGCTCTATCGCTTCTTCAATTGCTAAGGATACATAATTATATCCTGTGTGAATCATGACGGTTTTTCTGTTCCTGGTGTCTAAAACGTATTTACACATCCAAATTGTGCATCAGCACAGGTCCAGTGTCCCACCCACAACTCCCCAATGATGGTGCGTGTTGATCGTTTGCATACCCCGGCACCACCATCTAATATTTAGAGACTCTAGAAACCTTTTCTCCCATGACGAGAAACGCATACATATAACTGCGAACGACCATTTACGAAAGTAGGTGCGCAAATATACAGGATACGCTCGCACAATACGCCAGACCTGGAAGCGCAATAGATTTCACTCCAATTGAGGGTAAGATGGCCGCCCGGACACAATGAAGCGGTAAACAGACGGCGTATTTATACATGTGAACAGACAGCGGTGACGATCACGCCGCGAGATGCTTTCCCGCCCGCGTCTTGTCAAATGTCGTCTGCTTAGAATTCAAATGGCCCAGTGGGCAACTATAAAGGAAGGAGCAAAAATGACTTGTGAAAGTGCGATCGCTGCGAACCATTCCCCGTGGCTTCCATATACCTCGCGGAGTAAAGGGTGTCAGATCTGAAGTAATGTTTGCTAAATATATATATATATATATGTATATATATATAGTCATCATGCATTATTCAGTAATGTTGGCATTAAAAATACACAAATAATACTGACTGCATAGCAAACGAGGCCAGCTTTACACGTTTCAAGACCGTAAAATTACATTGAGCTAAAAATTCATTGAAGTAAATCTTGATCCCAATCTCAACCTAATGTCCACATTATAGTGCATATGTCTTTCCTGTTTTGGTCGACTATTCAATACACGACATAACAATGTCATATAACACTAAACACTCAGCTCGAGGCAATAATGTCACGGCTGATGAAGTTACGTAGATCTCACCTGACGATAAATACGTCATCGGGCGGCGTTATTAATCAGTCAAGACCTCATTCAGAGCCTCTGTTGGGCAGGTAAACAAACTAAAATACCATAACGCATATGCCCCCGAAAAAAAGACAAAAAGCGGCATTTGACATTTGATCTTTCTGCTTGAACGTTGTACTTGTTCGCATGTGTCCTCCCTCTCCCACCACTGTAAGTCACTCAGCCAGCAGGCGTAACGGGCCGACGTGTGCTACAATTCAACGCTTCATTCACTCGCTCACGGCGCTGGGGGCTGAGAGAGCAGGCCCGCAGCAATCCCACCTCCGCAGCAACAGGTTTACGGCCCGCTCAGTGCAGTCGAGACGAGGCGGCGAGGGTGGCAGACACCTGCCCATGGTTGCGTGAGTGGCATTTATCCAGCGTATGACGCCTGGCTTGAGTGCCCCATTCATTCATCCCGCTTAATACCACCCTAATAATATGCAATAGTTAAATGGATAGTTGCAACAATTAAATGGATATTTGCAGCCGTTAAAAATTGATATCTGCAACATTTAGTGGATATTTGCAGTCGTCAAAAAGTGATTTTAACAGTAAAACCAATGATTTCAATGAAAATCGCATATGTGCTCTGATTGCGATGTAACTCAGAAGATTCGTTGATGTATCATTGAAATAGTGTACACCACATAATCATTGGTAATGTAACGACAAACGTACGCGAAACACACACAGTGTTTAACATAATACAGCGTGTTTTACCAATGGATATGAACGCACAAGAAGGATTACATTCAGGATGACAAGGATTTCTCCCTGCCTAACCATGGGGAATCCTCGAGTCTGGATACATCTAGTCACCCTGATCCTGGTCCACTCTCAGGATCTCAACTCATATGGTGAGTCACTTTCGTTATTGCAGGAGTAATTCCGTCCCCTTATGATTTGTATTATCGCCATTCTGTTTGGGTGGGCCATCGGTGCCGCATAGCTCACGTACTGCTCATTTGTGACTGGCATTTACAATAATTATCGATTATATTCACCCTTGAATATATATATATATATATACAACTATTATCACCCGGTGGTAATGGAAGGCATTTCATCATTAGACCATTGAGTGTACCTTCGATAGTGATATAGGCCAACATCGCTAGTCCGCTGGGGCCATGCACTGACACGCTTCGTTAAGCTGAACCCCGCCCCCCCCCCCCCTTCCCCCTGCAGAACAGTTTACTTCTTGTAACACCGCGTTGAAGTCACTCAACGACATATTTTTTGTTCGTAGATATTATTATGTAATCGACATCGCAGCAACGAATCAGACCGCGCATGGCGAGAGTTACGGAAAAAAGAACTAAAGTCAAGTAACTTAACTGATGAATTGTGCGCTTAACAAATCAACAATCCCATTTTTCTTTTAACGGTTATACTTAAACCTTTTTTTTCTTGAATCGCGCATTTTAAATTGCATGTAAAATTGGACTTGCACCTTCTGGAATATAATTTGTTTACTTTCCCCACATTTTCTTTAACTCTTGTGTGCATATGTACAGATTATAGCCAATACTCCTCGGCATATTTCAATATTATGATGCAGAACGGTCATGTTTCGGTATTTAGAACACTTGGGTCACCGGCCTTCTCCAGTCCATCTTTCGTTCTCATTAGTTTGCGACCTTGAACCAAAGTCATTAAAGGTCTCATTGTCTCGCGAGAGTTGGCGATCGATCGCGATCTTGTGCGACGTGCTATTTGTGCGACAGCCATCGTTGTCCCAATTTAATCTGCATGTGCAAAAAAGCGGCTCAAAACACCAACATTTACGTCACTTTCTAACTTTAAGGTGAGCTAACCTGGCTGTTCCTATTTCACTTGACGGTCAATAAGGATACATACTATGTTTGATGCCTGCATGGGAAGAGTTCGTCATTTAGGGTTTCGTCCTTGCTGCTCTTCGGTTAACATATGCATATAGATTATTGGGTAACTGTGAACCGGTGATAAACACGATAGCTACAAGATAGCTCAACCTACAGTCACTTAGTTAAATGCCTTTTCGGGATTCTTTCATACTTTCATACATATGCATTATTACTATTATGGGCAGGCAGGTTTACTTGACGCATGACAACTTTGTCGTATTTTCTGTATAGCAAACGTGTTCATATAGAATGCCCCTCTCCCCACCCATCCCCCTTTTAGTGCTGTACTCGCACCATTTTGGTTGCTCTAAGGCCCAGTTTCCTGGTGGGCAGTTGTTGATATGTAGACGGCGTGGGTGGAAAACGCATCGAATGGCTGAAGCTGTGTGTTGATTTTAAATTTCATTTGCAAACAAGTGAAGTGTACTTAAGGCTCGTCAAGATCAGATTGAAAGCGGGCTTCAGACTTGCCAGCGCCCGACGATACAAGGATATGGCCCCATATTAGTAGACGATAGTCACAGAATATACTGCGATGTTCGGGGGAGACGGGGGAGATGGGGCAGTAAGCCAGTCGCTAACAGCTAACAGCATCAGACGACAGACAGGAAGACCAAGCGAATTCGTTTCAACGATGAAGACTAATACAATTCACCGATTTCCAGTTATCGCCCATGAACGCGGGAGGAAGGGTTCCCTGGGGGTGTCTGTCGAATATACGAAATCAATTGGATGGTTATTACGAGAAAAATTTACAAAGTTTAGATTCAGAGACTCTTTTTACATTTCATAAATGTTTCCCACACACGTATCTTTCCTTGCAGTAGCGGGTATGTCCCGCACCCCGGCGCGATTGGCCAATGGGCTGTTCACAGAGGATGACGTCACGGGACGCCTGGAGATACAGCGCGGTGGCCGATGGGAAGTCGTGTGTCGCAATGGCTTCTCGGAAGTGGAGGCTAGGTAGGTCCGGAGTGAATGAATATCCCACACCTGACTGGCTTATTTGGGCTCGACATATACCACTTACATTATACAGTGGACAGAATATTAGTTAAACGGTTAAGTCATATTAACCCAATATTAATTGTATATAATTAGCAATGCCGTTTTTGATGCCACCTGGAATACAATTGCCCTTTGCTGACAAGTGCAATTAATATTCATTGTAAGACTCTTTCAGTGATTTAATAACCCAGGTTTGGCCCATTCGTAATCCGTATTTAGACAACCAAAGTTTTCTCAATGCTGCTTCAGCTGCTTTATCGGCGACAAAACATTTCCAGCCAGCAAAATACATTTGAGGAGTAAAAGAAAGTAATCAAGACGAGGCTGTAAGCCTGTAACAAGCAGACGTTTTTCACACTTTAGCTTCCACGGGGAATTTGAACAGCCTACCGATCATGTGTTTCGCAATTAGTGCCTGAATATGTCTATTTAAAGAACTGGTGTGTTTGCATTGGAGTAAATAGGACGACGAACCTATTTAATGACAACGGGACCATTTCTTCATCGAAAGAATAATACAGATATCACAACACCAGAAATCTTTTGGTAAATTCATCTTGCATATATATTAAACAATCGTGCCCAAAAGGTCATATTTTTTCCTTTTTTTTGCAAGCATTTTCTTTCAGCCTTCTTTGGGTTTTTTTTGTCTGGGGTTTTCCGTAATTTGTTCAGGGATTTAAGAGAATATGAAAGAGGCGGTACTTTGCCAATACGAGAATCTTCGGGCACACACGACGTGACTGGTGGTTAACCTTCGCATAGACGTCATATGTACTCAGGCAATATTGGCATAGGACAGCAGTGCCGTTTGGTTCCTTAGTAGCAAGAGCCATTCTCCATGCCTCGCACCTTAATAGCATTGAATGCATTTTATACATGAGAACCTCCCAGTGGCCGAGTGGACAAAGCGATTTTATTATTTTCTGGTTACCAATCGGACATGGCTGTGCACCGTTATATATACTGTAGCATTGTGTCCATGGCGTTCGAATCCTCTGAAAATCTTAAATACACTGATAAAGTCACGATCGCTGGAATAGATTCCATTGTAAAATTAGTTATGCTGGAAAAAAATAAGTAGAGAGGTCGTCTTGCAAAGATACACTTTCAACCAGCTACCAAACTTTCCCTCCTCCCCCCTCCCCCGCCACCCGACCCCCTTCTGCCCCCTGCCTTACCCAAACGCCATTCACACTTTCCCCATCTGCAAGGTTAAAGTATACACTTTGCTGAAGAGTCTAGACGGCCCATGGCTAGCTTAACGTCATATGAATTTATTGCTTGTCCTCGGCAGTCACTGTAAACTTGTAATCAATAACACACTTCTACTCTTCTACTTCTACTGCTACACGTCGCCCCTATAGTTACACATATCGTGGTGATTGCGTCTTCAAATTGACACTTTCCGAACTCTCCATCTATTCATTCCTCGTGACTCAACCGGTTCCTAAAAACAACTTGCCACCATGTTATTATCTGTCAAAGTCACCCAGGGAAAAACATGTGTTGATAAAACTATTCGGGGTGCGATTAAAGTAGGTCAGCAGTCCTCCTTCCGTGCAGTACCCGAGCTCCTTACCCAATCATAACGAAGCATAGGAGCATTTCAAGTGACAGACAGAAAAAGCTACAACACAACGCATGAAACATTAGACGCTAGTCATCGGAGTTTTTTTCCATTAAATGCATGAGTTTCCTTCCCCACATTTTCTCTCTATTGCCTGTGCATGATCAAACTGGAATCATGCCAAACTACCATGAACAAAAAGACTTCATTTGCGCGCGGGGCACTGTCCTAGGACGTGATGTATCGCGAATATTACTCAGAACTATGATCGAAGATGGACGTAACTATCATCAAGAGAAAAAAATCTACCAGCTGGTTATCACAATGTCACACCTGACCTGTAACGACAGGACTGGGAGAAGTTTACCGGGGTCTGTACTTCCGACCCAGACACCTATCGCGAGATGAGAGGTAGAGATAACCACTCACGGTCGACAGAAGGGATAATATATTACCCGCATAATTCAAGCGCGGTTTCTTGGTGAATGGTTGATGCTGTCACCGGTTGAGTGATAGCAACAAAAGGAAAAGTCACATTCATTACAAAAAAATCTGCATGATATTGTGTGTGTGAACCAGCGCCTGAGTCATCGCAAAAAGGAAAGTTGAATAGAAAGATACAAAAGACAGCAACATGGGGCCAGGCGTCATTTCGTGGGCCAAGAAAGAAGGGGGGGGGGTAAATTAAGACTCCCAGCATAGAGAGTGGAGAATTAAAGTTAAAAAAAGGGAAACACGAAAACAACCTCACCTCGCAAGAAATCACCAAGAAATCGCAATATTGGAATGGCAACATGCATTGTCATGTGTTTTTTCTTATTTAAGTCTCTCCTCCAATGTCACATTCAGGCTTGGGCCCAAAAGCCACCCCCCCTCCCCCTCTCATCCATTCACCCACTGAGCCCCCGTTGAAATACAATGATGTTTCCCTGAAGTGAACTCGATCTCCCGGCCAATGGGCGGTGTCTGCCGATGTCGTAATAAGTTTATTCCACTAGTTTCATTTTGATTTTATTACACGGTCAGATATTTTCTCTTTCCTCTCCCTCGCTATAAATCCAGGACCGTGCATTAAAGCTAGAGTAGCACGCTGCTCATGGCGCTGTGTAATAAATGCTACATCGAAGAGAGGTGCAACATGTAGAGAATCAACATTTATCCAGCGAAAGAAATGTCAAACGTTGGTGAATAATTTGTATTTTTAAACTATAAACAAGAATCCTACATCTGTGTTATAGGGCTTGTGTTGCAGAAGTCTATTTTCTAGCACGTTACTTCAGCATCAAAGCATCAGGGCACTTCCTGAGCCATATTGCTATGCATTACATTATTATGACACATCCCAGGGGCGTGTGCAGGTATTCTTGAAAAATGTATTGTGTGAAAAAATACGTGTAAAAACCTGAGACGTAGGTAACCGTGGTGCACGTTACGTATTATTAGAACACTGGAACTAATCGTTGCTGTGAGGCACAAAATATGAAGGGGGCGGAGGAACAGATATACCTTAGGGTCTGGAAGGAGGGGGGGGACGTGCCCTCTCTGCCCTCCCACCCCTAGACACGCTTTACTTGATGGGATGGAAACCATGGGATGGATATCACAGGCCAATTATTGCTAAATATGTTGCGTTGTCCTGATGCACCACCGGTAAGTATCGCAGGGGCGGATACAAGGAAAAGTGCATTTCCGCAAAGACTGTCAATTCCAAGTTCAATGGTGGATCCAGCCAGCTCCCTCCTCCCACCCCCCCCTCCCCCTATCCTTCCGATCACAAGACATTCAAGTGCTGCGCCCCCCCCCCCCCCCCCGGGCGCAACGTAACACACTTCTTACACGTGTTGCCACAATTACACACATATACATACATACATACATCTGATACAGCTGTATAATCAGGCTTGAAGCCTATCAGCTGGTCGTGGCTTTTAACCAACGCCTTTACATTTATAATCAGTGCAAAACATACCGCAGGAGAGGAGGATTTATTGATTTACTGAGTAGGGAAAATACAAGTCTTGGGTGTAGAGGTGCTGTCGCCAGGCTGTGTCCAACCTTCCAATGAAACCATTCAGTGAGGGGGCCGTTACTACATTGTCCGGTAGGGAGTTCCAGGTTTCGGTTACTCGAAGGGAAAAAAGTGTCTAGCTTCAGGCTGTGTCCCCTTGTGTTGCTATCACACAGTACGTGTAATTACGAAACATCTTACACGTGTTTGTACAATTACACCTCGTACACGTGTTTGCACCATTACGACACATCTTACACGTGTTTACACTATTACGAAACATCTTACACGTGTTTGTACAATTACGACACCTCGTACACGTGTTTACACCATTACGACACATCTTACACGTGTTTACACCATTACGACACATCTTACACGTGTTTGTACAATTACGACACCTCGTACACGTGTTTACAACATTACGACACATCTTACACGTGTTTACAGCATTACGACACATCTTACACGTGTTTACACCATAACGACACATCTTACACGTGTTTACACTATTACGAAACATCTTACACGTGTTTGTACAATTACGACACCTCGTACACGTGTTTACACCATTACGACACATCTTACACGTGTTTACACCATTACGACACATCTTACACGTGTTTGTACAATTACGACACCTCGTACACGTGTTTACAACATTACGACACATCTTACACGTGTTTACAGCATTACGACACATCTTACACGTGTTTACACCATTACGACACATCTTACACGTGTTTACACTATTACGAAACATCTTACACGTGTTTGTACAATTACGACACCTCGTACACGTGTTTACACCATTACGACACATCTTACACGTGTTTACACCATTACGACACATCTTACACGTGTTTACACCATTACGACACATCTTACACGTGTTTACACTATTACGACACATCTTACACGTGTTTACACCATTACGACACATCTTACACGTGTTTACACTATTACGACACATCTTACACGTGTTTATACTATTAGGACACAACGTACACCTATTTGAACCATTACGACATTACAGGGCGGTTTGCAAACAGTTCGGACTCTCCGGCGGCCGAGTTCTCGATGACGCGGCGGACTACGCGGGGGGTGCGGGGGACTCGGCCGTATTCGCCGGCCTCCAGTGCCCCTCTGACGCCAGCTCCTTGGAGGACTGCAGCCAGTCGGCCGAGTCCTCCTTCTGCACCGGAAATGGAGAGACCGCCATTGTTTGCTCTCGCGTTCAGGTGAGAGGAATGCATCGCGTCAGTACGCCCATCCGGGGCTTGGAGCCATCCAGCAGGGAGACAAAGGATGCAATGTTGCAACATTATTGTACAATTATGCTGGAACAGTAACATATTTTTGGTACTTGATTAATATAAAAGTGTAGACCTTGAAATGTGTTGCTGCAAAATTCGTTCCGTTATTGTGTTATCATCCTCAGTATCCACCGTGTATTTTAGCTTTTGTTTTCACTAATATTTTGCGACAGGAAAGAGTCATAGAAGAGGTAGATACGAGACCGGAAACGAGATCTGAACGAGGCGTTGAGGAAGGAGACGCCGACGGAAACCAAAACGTTGGAACACAGACTGGAGGTTTACCGCTAGGTAGGCCTTGTGACGTCACACCCTTGGCAACACACTGAATTATGCAATCGTTTTTATGTGTCATTAGACGACTGAATCGCTTGCGATGCATATTTTCTATAATAACCACGTCTAGCAGATGCATGATAAATGCAATATCGATACTGACCGCAGTTCGTTAACGTTGTTAAAATCGCAGTTGGCTAAAACTTTCCAAGACGTACTCCGCTATGTATCTCCTGTTGGGTAATTTAAACCACTTGATGAGACTTGTGGTACTTTGCTACACACCAGAACACATGGCATACCGGGGCTGCATGAAACGGTAGACAGGGAACAACAACCTCTGGAATACAAGCAAGCATTCTGCAATTCATGACTAAATGTTCGGAGCAGGCCCGGGCACGAATATAATACTTTTGGATGGGCCATGTATTTTGCTTAAATTGCCATAAGTTTCAGAACGGGAGAAGACCCTTCTATCGCCCATGTAGGAAGAAATACCGGTGAGGTGTTCCAACCTGCCACCATCAGAGTGTATTTTGCTCGTCAGAGGCAGCGTGTTAGTGTTTCCTCCTGTCTTCTCTGTTCTAGAAATTAGATTGGTGAACGGATCCCGCACCGGTAGCGGTCGAGTAGAGCTTTACCACGCCGGTCAGTGGGGGACGGTGTGTCATGACTGGTGGGACACCAGGGAGGCCAGGTAAGAAACAATCTCCGTCACTAGGGGGCGTTGTGTAGAGGTGTACCACGCCGGTCAGTGGGGGACGGTGTGTCATGACTGGTGGGATACCAGGGAGGCCAGGTAAGAAAAAACGACTGATGAAGAACAATCTCCGTCAGTAGGGGGCGTTGTGATCAGTTTTACCCCTTGGAGGCAAGGAACTCCTTTGTCACTGCTTTCGGGGCAAATAGAAAGCAGAGCTGATTGCGCCAGCATACCAATTTGCGTTGTAACATCTAAACACACATGAAAGTAACGACGTAACAGTCGATTGAAAGTTATAGATGTACCGCAGTCTGCAAGAAAGGTTACTTATTGGTTAAACCTACATCCTCAATTATAAATGTTACTTAAAATAAGTGTTTGATGCCTTAATTACTTATACTATATTAAATTATGTTGATCTATGGTCGCCTTGCCTTCAATGAGCTATCTGGCTTTGTTGATTGGTCACTGATCAATTCAAAACCTCTTTACGCAAACCAATGTCCCGCGAACGCACGTTCTACATAGGATTGTAATAGCAGAACTAACCTCAGGTCGATCTCATGCCTTTTATTGTTAAATATGTTGGAAATAGGCTGAACGTTGTTGGCTGGAACCAGATTACGCGAAGATAGTTGCACCTTAATAAGCATGGCATATCACTCATTTCTGTTTCCTGTAAATCATTAAATGAACATATAGCGTTAGAAGATAACCAAATGACCTCATAACTGTTATTGAAAATACTTACTCCAAAATAAAGAAAGAATAAAAATGACAGTCAGAAAGCATAATAACAAAATGGGAACAGACAGCGGCCTGGAAGTGGGGTCCAGTATCCAATGTCAATTTCTTTTTTTATTCTCGATGTCGGAATTTGGGTAGGGGGGGTAGTCAATTTCAAATGACGATTTTTCAAATATGCCTGTGTCACGTGTCGCCATTTACCCTCTCCAGACCTCTATAGAGGGAAGCCATGGAGAAAGAGCCGCAAACCTGTCCAGTATCGGGCCGTCGTCCGAATCTAGGACATAGACTCCCTTTAAAATATAAGGTGATGATCATGTGGAAAGCCTTGACAATAGCGGGAGTCGCTACAGGTCAGGACGCTGGTGAAATATGACCATTTGAGGTTCGGCGGCGGTTGCTCTTGGCTCACAGGGAGGCGCCCAGTGTGAATAATACAAAAACCAAGGTCACGCTAATACAAGTCAAACTCTGCCCTTGACATTGAGTCACTATGACGCCCCCACCTCATCCCTATCCCAATGCTCGCGAACATCAACTGCCCCCCCCCCCTACACACACACACACACACGTTCACCCCCCGGTCCCCTCTAGCCTTACCCACTTACCCCACACGCATATTTCCATCATTTTTTTAGGGGCCCACCCCCGCCTCGCATACTTACTGTCTTGATGGTGCACACCAACAATACCGGCCAGTGAATACCACGCGACAACATCATGTGATCTATAGCTTCAGGGGCTCCCAAGATGGGCTATTTGTGGCCAAAGAGGGTGCGAGGACAGCGGGGGTGGGTCATATCGCCCACAAGTCGTCAGCCGCCTCCCCCCGCCCCACGCCCCCCCCCCCGGGGCGGCGGAATGTCAGTCCGTCATGTCATCATTCTTGTTGGGCTCTAAATCGCCGTTAGTGTTGGCGTCCAGTGTCTGTTCGCGGGTAATAACGGGGAGGAAATGGACGACGCTAAGTTATTAGCTAATCGCCAAGCATTTGTTCCTGTAAAGTTATGTTCTGGCCCAGTATAACAGTCTACTCGCTCCACTACCCAACACCATGATTGGGTAGAATACGACAGTTTGAAGAGTACGTCCTATCTAGTCATATTCCTAGTTGATTGTCTAAATGTTCGTCTTTCGTCCTTAGGGCTTCCTTGTTGACGGAGTGAGCACTTGTGCGTCAAGTCAATGTGGATTTTCTACAATGAATGAATTCATTAATCAATTTCAACAGTCGAAATGACTGTTATATTGTAAAACAAAGCGCTTTTTTACTGTCGCTTTGGCTGTTCATCAGTAACAAAAAAGCTGTTTCACAGTAAAAGAAAAGTGATTGATCTATTTTCTTCGCAGTTTAAAGCGAATGTTGGAGAGTAGGAAGGCGAACACAAAGGTGTGTGTGTGGGGGGGGGGTGGGCAACTCCAATGATCGACCCAGTGACGGGAACCCCCTCCCACCCCGGGTGCAACAGTTTGAAGGGCACCCCCCCCTCCCCCCCCAGCCGATCTTATCCGGACCTACTAGCAAAAATGACCCCCCTCCCACCCATTTTTTAAACCCCCGCGCTACAATAGAAGTAAATGTGTAACGTGCCGTGACGATGTTCCCTATGCCGCCGTGGGTTGTCTATGAATCGATTTGAAAGATCCTTCGCTATCCGGCAATTAAGCAGTCAGTTTGCATAACTAACGACATAGTCTCCCAACTATGTATGTGAATCAATCTGATGTTTCTTGCACATTTATGACACCTTTATTTACACATGTTTTCACTGTTTTCGCTAAATGCAAAATTATTGACTTGACTTGCAATGGCGGATCCAGGGGTGGGGGGGGACCTAGGGAACCCGTGCCCCCACCCCCCCCCCCCCTTCCACACCTATCCTTTAGCGCCGTAAAAAGGCCAATTTCGTCCGCTTTCAGCAGCATTTAAACGCTAAAATGACGCGTGCACCCTCTTTTTTAGATTAGTGTCCCCCTCCCTCCCCTCCTGGATCCGCCCCGCCACTGACTTGCCTTAACAATGGTCACCCTTCCATGGCTCTCCTTCCAGGATCGTCTGTCAGCAGCTGGGGTTCCGTCACGGCTTCACGGTCGCCAACGGCGGGTACGGGGCCGGCACGGGGCCCGTGTGGCTGGACAACCTGCGCTGCACGGGGGAGGAGGCCTCCCTGCTCCACTGCACCCACAACGGCTGGGGGGTCACCAACTGCCAGCATTCACAGGACGCCGGGGTCGACTGCTTCAACGAGTGTGAGTCTCCAGATAGCTGGCCCTGGCGGCATCGCTGCGAAACTTTGGGGAGTGTGTGGCGTTGGCGGTATCGCGGCCAAGCTTGGTTCTTTGGAGTAGGACGCTTTATGATCTGTAGTCATATAGCGACAAAGGGGGGGGGGTCAAGGAGGTAGAGAGGAGACGTGTGCCCGGGGGTAACGCCCGGCTCTTTGCGAAGGAGACATGGTTTCAGCTTCGCGAAACTTTGGGGAGTGTGTGGCGTTGGCGGTATCGCGGCCAATCTTGGTTCTTTGGAGTAGGACGCTTTATCATCTGTAGTCACATAGCGACAAAGGGGGGGGGGTGGGTCAAGGAAGTAGAGAGGAGACGTGTGCCCGGGGGTAACGCCCGGCTCTTTGCGAAGGAGACATGGGATCATTATCCTGCACAAACAGACATTTGCACAGGTGGGGTTCGACCCCCGCATGGACCCCTTGGGTTAGCCTAGCAGGTTAGCCTAGCAGGCCACACTTGACAAATTTGCACAGTGGTGGATTTCATTTCGCTCCTGAACACTTAAGTAGCGCAACATGCTAGAAAATCATTATTCGAATATCCATGTGGAGACCCTTCATACACCGTTATGATTTACACGCGTTTCTCGCTAAATGAGTGTATTCACTTTGGTATTGCTGTGTCCTTATTTGTCTCTTGATCTTCTCGTTGTAGTACCTGTGCGTCTCGCAGGAGGCGCTGGTGACTACGAAGGTCGTCTGGAGGTCAGCTATGACGGGGTCTGGGGCAGTGTCTGCGATTACAACTTTGGAGATGAGGAAGCGAGGTGTGTTTAATATCTACCCACATCTGCGCACTGAGATATCATAATGTATCCATTCATGCCAATTATCTGTGCCAGCCGCAATACTTGGTGTGTCGGCTCATGTTTCTTCCCCATTTGCTTCCTATATTAAAGGAATCATTAAAGCGATTACCGATGTGCTTTAGCACTTAAATGATCCACCTTATTGGATCTTATGTTTTAATATAATGTTCCTTTCAAATAGTTTGCTGCTCATGGCTGCTTCAAGTGAACAGATATCCCCTCAATGTTACATATAATGTGTCGTTGTTTATTAAAATGTAAAATGTTCCTATGTGATCGATGATGGAGCGGAAATAATAACGAACACTTAAGTAAACGTTCACGCTTTGACCGTCCCTAGAGTTGTCTGTGAGCAGTTGGGATACTTCGCCGGTACAGTGCTGAAATGTTGCGAGAGCCACATGCCGGGGTCGGGACCCGTGTGGCTGGAGGGGGTCCGCTGCTATGACGACGGGGCGTCGCTGTTATACTGCGACAACAATGGTCTGGGGAGGACGTCCGCGTTCTGTAATCACACCCGTGACGTCGGCATCCGCTGTGACGTCACTAAAGCGGAAGAAAACGGTGAGTCCTGCATTCTGCTCTGTGTATGGTGGTTTCATGGCGTCAGTGATGGCGCCGAATTTGGTACGGCAAAACAACGATGTGATGACAGGGCTATGCACTGGTTTTACATTGGTTTGTGCCGCGGTAAGCGCAAATATTATAATAATCATAATCAATAGTAATAGGCTACTTCATTTACAACATCAGATTCTGATCGGTCGAATACGAATGTGTCAGAATATAATGGGTTCATATGTGCGTATTTCCTTTGGATTGTGCGCATTGATTAAATACCTTGTTTGTACATGTATTTACGAAAGGACGAAATATATCTATGTTTTGTTTTTACCAACAAAAGTTACGGGAGAGTATATTGGTTTGCTTCGCACCACAGCTCTGCAGTTCTGCATTCGGTTGTCGCCAATATGTTCTTTAAAGCGTCTCATTTATGATACCATTTAACTATTCTGTAGACATCCGCCTTGTGGGCGGGCCACGGAGCGGCAGCGGTCGTGTAGAGGTCTTCCATGACGGGCGCTGGGGGACGGTCTGTCACGACTGGTGGGACGTCAGAGAGGCTAGGTAAGGAAAATCTCCGTCACTAGGGGTTTTGGTATTTTGATGACAAGCTTTCGAGATATGCATCGTTTTACATGAGATACAGCTGGAATGGCGTGAATCGTTCTCACTGGATATTACACCAAAGTGTCCTTCCATTGCAGCGTGGTGTGCCGCCTGCTGGGTTGGCAGTATGGCTTCGGGGTGCCTGGGCCAGTGTACGGGGAGGGGGTCGGGCAGATCTGGCTGGACAACGTCCAGTGTACCGCGGCCGACACCGCACTCGGCAACTGCACACACAACGGCTGGGGCATCCACAACTGTCGCCACTCCCAGGACGCTGGGGTCGACTGCTTCAACGAGCGTGAGTCCAACACTCCCTGGTTTTTGTCTAAGACCAGTCTTACTTAACCAATCAAGACTTAATTAACCAATTTAAGACTCAATTAACTAATCAAAACCAATTAAGGCCGTTGGAATCATATAATCGGCAGCAGTGGGGTAGTAGATCTCATGAGCAATAATAGGTATTAATATTTGTCATTATTCCTGTTACCACCGGTATTATATATATACCTTTATTCGTACTTAAAGTACATATATAAACATGGAATGAGCAGTAAGGCTAAACAATACCTTCTGCTCGAACAATTTTAAACAATTTTAACCAAACAATAAAACAATAGAAGCTCATGCTCAAGTTAGTACAATCATGGATTGATATAATCCACCCCCCCCCCCCCCCCATCGTATTGCTGGACATATACCCACGGCACCTCACCTCGTGATGCCCGCTGAGGGCGCGGCTATAGTACAAACTCTTCAAGCAGCATCTGTGAACCTTTTCGCTTCAGTCCCCGTCCGTCTGATTGGAGGATCCGCGGACCACGTGGGGCGTCTCGAGGTGAATCATCTCGGCCAATGGGGAACCGTCTGCGACCGGAACTTTGACGACTCCGAGGCCAGGTCAGTGGTCTTAGTGTCTGCACCTCTGCAATATAATTTTGGAACTTCCAGATTCAAAAAAAACATTTCGTCTGTGAATACGTAGGTATTTTGAGCCCGACAGATGTTCCACTTAACGTTAAGTCTATTATAAAAGGGTTGAATCGTTCAAATTGTTTGGCCTACATGTAGCCCACTATTCAAGCCACTTCTTCACACAAAAAACCGTGTTACCCAATTGAAAGTTTAGAATGGCGGCCATTTTTCCAGATATTATGTGTATTAACCAAAATAATTCTGCAGCCAAGTGTATCGTAAGTCACCATGAACAAGTATCCATCATATTTGGTTTAAAACGCGTGTTAATTACTGACTTTATGCACGATAGCCAGCATCAAGCATCTCACACTCATCCACAATTGTTTCTATGTGAGCAAGGAAGCTTCTCGAAGTACGAATCACTATATTTATGATAAAAACAATTAGTCTTTGCAATATCGATTGCGTCTTTCGTGCCACCATTGAGAAAGCCTTATCATTTATATTACTTCAGCCTTGATCTCTATTGTAATGCCATTTGCTTGGGTTTCATCTTAAACAGACTATGTACCGTTTCAGTTGAAAGACACTCGAATGTATTGATAATTTATATTAATACATGTTCTTAGTCCTTATTTGCAACGAAACAGGAGACAAGAAGGAAATAACGTCACAGAATGAATTGGAAATAAGCGCTTCTTTTGATAATATTGTAGAATTCTGTAATCTTATAGTAACATGCCGCGGTAAGAACTACAAGCCATTTAAAGTTACACATGCGTACATTTGGGTCCTTTGTAGAGCTTGGTGATTTGCCATCGGATAGCGGTTCCACGTGGTTTCCACGGCACTCAGTACCAAAATGAACATCCTGACCACTCTATACTATTATTATTATACTATTATTCAGTGTATGTTATGTCTTCCAGGGTGGTCTGTCGCCAGCTGGGTTATTACAACGGACGTTACGTACCCTGCTGCCGTGAGCACGACGCCGCCAATGCCACAGTCTGGCTCGACGGCCTCTTCTGCGCCGGGGACGAAATGTCTCTGGCTGACTGTGACGGAATAGCCTTGGGGCGAAGCAGCTGTGGTCAGGGGCGAGACGTCGGGGTGCGGTGTGAACTGGCCACGACAACGACGACAACCGTCGCGACCACTGTGCCGGAAATAGGTCTGTAACTCGTGCTGTATTGTGTATCGACGAAACCATGAATAAACCGTGATTACAATGCGAGACGTAATGGTAACGAATACGTGAATGCTTGTTCGAAGGCCTTGAAAGAGGGATTAGCGTTTCGGATAGGATGTCGTCTCCGCAGAGAAATGATCGATGGCAAATTTGCACCAATTTGTGATTTTCACCAAAATGGGGCCCAATCAGCAGGCGGAAACCTGGACTGCCCCCCCCCCCCCTCCACCCACACACACACCCACACACCCCTGGATTGGCGACTGGTATCGTGTATGTCGGAGCTTCATAGTCGTAGTCCATCAACTATATGTGTTGTTAAGTGGGGGACACAGAACCGTGTATGCCAGACATTATGACAAATCGCGGGGTAAAAGTGCGCCCCCCCCCCTCACCCCTAAGTTGTTTTCCCAAATTTACTTCACATGTAGCACTGATGAATAACACTAATCATGAAATTTTTCTGTGTTCCCTTGTGCGAGCTCATAAAACCACGTGATTACCATGTGACTTCCATTGTTTCAGACGTCCGTCTGGTGGACGGCCCCCGGGACGGCAGCGGTCGTGTGGAGGTGTACCACGCCGGGCAGTGGGGGACGATCTGTCATGACTGGTGGGGTACGCGGGAAGCACGTGTCGTCTGTGGCAGACTAGGATGGACGCACGGGTTCCCGGTCCTCTCCGCGGGGTATGGGCAGGGAACCGGCTCAATCTGGCTGGACAATCTCCTGTGTCGAGGTGACGAGGCGGCCCTAGCGGACTGCCCCCACAACGGATGGGGGAGGCATAGCTGCATTCACGCCCAGGATGCCGGGGTGGACTGCTTCAATGAGTGTACGCGTATACCGCAATAACATATAGAGATATTTAAATTACTAATATATTGAGCAGGTAATTGGTTTATAATTTCATGACGTTGGAATTCCTGTAAAATACAACCAGAATTTAAATGTTTCCTCAATAGTCCCAACAATATCCATGATTTATGTTGTAAAAAGAGCTCTCACTTTTACATTTGAAACCACTGCCTAGTTTGTGTAGAATCCTTCCAGTTCCGACCAACCTCAACTTCAATCAAACTGTGTTATATCCGGCAGTTCCCATTCGATTAAGCGGAGCTGCTTCCAGTAGCATGGGTCGACTGGAGGTTTCGTACGACGGCCAATGGGGCACGGTGTGTAACTCCAGCTTTGACGACAACGAGGCCAGGTATACTACATACAGCATACAAACATACTTAAAATAGTATAAACGTCATTTTAAGTATTCTGCTCTACGGCACAAATCATTTGTATAATGATTGATGAAATAAGTAATTAAGGCGTATGATTTAATAATCCATGGGATCTTATCTTATAAGTGATAAGTATCCTCTGTTAGAGGATTATTACATCAGACTCATTAAAGCATAATCCTTGTGATAGACGTATTGCGATACTGAGGGAATTGCAGCATATATTGTATATTGTACGCAATACACTTATCTCTTTCCTGATCTCTTTGTAAAGTGGTGTGCCGTATATATTGTATATTGTACGAAATACCCTTACCTTCACCTGATCGATTTGTACTGTGGTGTGCCGTGTATATTGTATATCGTACGCAATACACGTATCTTCATCTGGATCCCTTTGTAGAGTGGATTGCCGTACATATTGTATATTGTACGACGCAATACACTTATTTCTATCGTGATCCCTTTGACTGTAGAGTGGTGTGCCGTCAGCTGGGGCTGTACGGAGGCTCAGCGATCACTTCCGGTTTCGCTCTCGGCTCCGGACCTGTTTGGCTGGATAATATGTATTGCGCCGGAAGTGAGGAGACCATCATGCATTGCGATAATGGCGGCCTGGGTCGCACCGCGTGCAACCATTCCAGGGACGTCGGCGTCCAGTGCGATACGATCCCCACGCTAGAGGGTGAGTTAGTAACCCCCCCCCCCTCCGCCCCCTGCCCCCATGTATCTGTCATAATGGCCCCGTACGAACACGGATCGGAGAGGTTCTCAATATGATGTGTCTTTTTATATGGGGGGGCATCTCCGCATGGGGGTGCATTTCCGCGTGTGACACTGGCGATGCTGCATTGCAATATGCAACGACAGTGTTATAACCTAGACCATGCAAAATATATTGACATTTTTGTATAACATAACATGATTACTGTTTACAATTTCGCGTACATATTGTACTGCAGACATTGCAAGGTACAACTATGCATACGGACGCCATATTTGAGCCTATGACGCCTCCCGCAAGATGCAACTCCTTGTACGCTTAGTGCACACTAAAACACTTATAATATTGTTACCATTACAATCCCTGGACACCCATCTAATTTTCCGTGGTCTTCAACATTACGACAATTTTGGCTTCGGGTCACCGCACTACTGGCGACACACTGTGATATATTTTATCATGCGTCTGCATTGTACTGTGCAATATAATATTATAATATAATAATATTAATAATATTATTGCAGGACAGCTGAGGTTGGTGGATGGGCCCCGCGAGGGAAGCGGTCGTGTGGAGATCTACCATGACGAACGCTGGGGGACGGTATGTCATGACTGGTGGGACACCAAAGATGCCAGGTGAGGAGCAATCTCCGTCACTAGGGGGCGTTGTGTGGAGGTGTACCCCGCCGGGCGGTGGGGGACGATCTGTCATCCCGGTTCTCGATGGGCCCCACACATTTCCCGTATCCCAATGATGATAGCAGCCGACCCCTATAAATAGAGCAATAATTAATAAAGACATGAACACACTGTTGACAATATTATGTATGTGGAAGGTATAATGAAATATAAAAAAACTTATTATTAATGAACATCACTGCTGCGTCTTTTTTACTTAACTTTCTGTCTTAAACATTAATATTATGTTAATTAATATTATATACCTTACTGTTCAACTAGATAAGGGATCCACAATTTCTACAATCATTTTGCCCATGTCCATTAACCCCCTCTGACAGACCTGTCGCTCCCCTTTCAGCGTGGTCTGCCGTCAGCTGGGGTGGCAGGCAGGGTTCCCGGTGGAGTCGGCCACCTACGGGGAGGGGAAGGGACAGATCTGGGTGGACTACCTCCAGTGTGAGGGTGACGAGACCCACCTGGCTAACTGCACCCACAACGGGTGGGGGGTGCACACCTGTCGCCACTCACAGGACGCCGGGGTCGACTGCTTCAACGAGAGTAAGTTGTCTCAACTACAAGTACAACACGCGGTAATTATAATCAAGATAATTGTCATATTCCTGCCCGGCTATGAGATGATTATCACACTATATACATGCTGAGCATGCAGCATCCATGTGTCTGACAATAGTGATCGCAATCATTCCTCAGGGGTTTATGTCAAACTAAAGCCTGTAGTTCCAATGGATATTAGTCATTAGTGGATATTAGGTATTAATGTAGTAAACTTAAGCGTGGGATGAGCTTCGTTTTACATTAGTTATTCATATTGCCATAGTTGGTGAGTATGGAGTACTTACGATCGGCGTGTCCAGCTTATTTTTGCGACTGATTCAGCAGCACTCTAATAGATATAAGCAGAGTCCATCGGGATCTGGCGAAAATTAAGCCATGCACTTAAAATGTGCTTAATTGGGAAAAACGGTTTGATATTGCAGTCATTTCAATGGTAGTAAATCAATATTAACGCTCCAGTTCCGCCAATACATGTCATATCTGGCATATAATTTAAATATCCTATTACAGGAAAATGATGAACGAACGAATCTTATTGGTCGCAAAATCACAGATTATGATCGATGATAATTGCTGCCATCCGAAAACAACAATCTTCGGGGATCGAATACATGCCTCTGAAATTACGAAACCCTTCCCCCGAAAAAGATGTTACAATATCAATTTAATATTTCCTAACCGTCTCATTTCTCTTCAGTGCCGATTCGCCTCACAGGGTCAAACGACGACCATTCGGGACGTCTAGAGGTCATGTTTGAAGGTCAATGGGGAACAGTTTGTGACACTAACTTCGACAACCAGGAAGCCAGGTAGGATTTGCAATAGTTCACATTGCCTGGACTATAGTAGTGCTTTGTGTTTGCACTGTGGCAATTGTGTATAGCACGACAGTAATGGGCTCTGCAAACCCTCCGTGTGTTGAAGTCTTCGGATTCTTCTTAATCTGTGTAACTGCAATAGCGACGCTGTACCAAGCACTTGATAAGTTTATCCTTGCGCGATTCTTTCGGTCTCTTCTTTACGTGGTAATAATTATAGTTCATATTTGCCAAATTGCATTTAGCCATATTTAAGTATATGCCCTACATACTCCATGTAAATACTAACTGCGTACAGCAGGAAACCGATGTTCACTCTAACCCAATGATGATGGTTATGGAAGAGGAACATTACTAACGGACTTAACCTAGCATGTATCATCGATCTCGATCTCATGAGACGGACAGTCCCGCATAACATACTTTGATTGGATTATTATGAAATCCTGGACTTATATTTAAAGTTTCATATGCCTAATGTACATCCTGGCTACGTCATGGGTGATGTGAGGCATCGGCTCCCTCTGGTAGGAGCGTGTATTAGTTATGAGTTAAGCATGTATTTCCATTCTCCCACAGCGTGGTGTGCCGGCAGCTGGGGTTCTACGGGGGCGCCACGGTGGCGTGTTGCGAGGCGTTCGGGGCGGGTGACGGGCCGGTGTGGGTGGACAACGTGTACTGCACGGGGGAGGAGACCTCCGTGCTGCAGTGTGACAACGGGGGCCTCAACAGGACCACGTGCGACCACACCAGGGACGTGGGCATCCGCTGTGACGTCACGGCGCCCATCGAGAACCGTGAGTGGAGTCTCAGAACCAGGCATAACAAAAAGCAAAAAAAACAAGGGGGTGGGAGTACTGTGTCCGACAGAGCATACCTTTCGCTAGGTCTTGCTTTGTACTTACCAGTTTCTCAAACCAGAGCCCGTTGCGGTGGGCCATTCCCTAACGCACGACACGTGCCCATCCCCTCTTTTAGGATACTAGATCTTCCCAAGAATTCTAACGTGAACATACATACCCACCTACCGGTGGCTGACAGCCTTGTATAGCTCACATCACACTCTACCCTTGCATATGTAATAGCCCTAATTATCGATTCTATATCTTTATTAAGTATATGGAAATATTTTAAGTGATGTCGCATCTTCACAATGAAATTCCACCTAATGACAAAATATGCGCGCCTTATTTCTTAGAATTACGCCTTGTGGACGGCCCCCGGGACGGCAGCGGTCGAGTGGAGGTGTACCACGCCGGGCAGTGGGGGACGATCTGTCAAGACTGGTGGGACACCAGGGAGGCTAGGTGAGGAACAATCTCTGTCACTAGGGGGCGTTTTGTAGAGGTGTACCACGCCGCGGGGTGGGGGACGATCTGTCACGATTGGTGGGACACTAGGGAGGCCAGGTAAGTAACAATCTCCATCACTAAGGGGCGTTGTGTAGAGGTGTACCACGCCGGGCAGTGGGGAACGGTCTGTCACGACTGGTGGGACACCAGGGAGGCCAGGTAAGTCACAATCGCCGTCACTAGGGGGCGCTGTGTGTAGGTGTACAATGTCAGTCAGTGGATGTATCAGATCCATTTTTTTCTCCACTCGAACTCGAACTCTGATGAACAGATATCCTCTATCAACGGAATATATCGCTCTTCCCCAAACACGTACGGTTAATAGAATTTCTACTGTATTATCGCCCTCCACGCATGTCCACAGACTGGTGTGCCGAGAGCTGGGTTGGACATATGGCTTCGCGGTGCTCAGAGCGGGTTATGGTGAGGGGAGCGGCAAGATCTGGCTGGACAACATGGTGTGTAGGGACCAGGATACCTCCCTACTGAACTGTACCCACAACGGCTGGGGCATCACCGACTGTCGCCACTCCCAGGACGCAGGGGTCGACTGCTTCAACGAGTGTAAGGCACCTAGATACGTCTTGAATGACTGTAAGGATTACGAATTCCAAACGTCCATCGATGGTCCATATAAGTGTTCTTTGTTAAGGAACCCCGCAACGATGTTTCGCGTAAAATATATTGCCGACCGTAAAAAGGAACAAAAAGTGTTCAGTTGTTCATAACTATATTGCACAAAACAGTTTGAATAATATTGACTTAAAAATTCCACCCTAGGCTGGATGCACCCCAATAACCGCCATACAACCATTCACGATGTTCGTGGCTCGTGAACTTACGATATAGTCATTAAATTAGCATGTGAAAAACAGGTGCTCCAGCTCTGAACTCGCAGTCTTGTTGCACTCCTACGGCCTTTCAAGATCTTTAAAGGTGAGAGGTTTCTTCAATAAAAGTGGTGTCTTGTCCTTTATCTCTCATCACCCTTGCATATCAGTATTCCAGGAGGTTCTTTGGCCCGGTGTAGTGTTAAAATGTGGCGTAAACCTACCATTCCCGTGTTTCTGCAGTGCCCATGCGGCTGGTGAACACGGACGGGGACGCTGGCAAAGGCCGACTGGAGGTCATGTATGACGGGGAGTGGGGCACAGTCGGCGACACCAACTTCGGCGACATCGACGCTCAGTAAGAACCTATGGCATTCAGGGTTTCCGCAAGACCAACAGTACCACACCTTCAAGACATTATGCAGCGTTTTACAGCTGAAACTAAATTTAAAATGTCGGTAGAAAGAAGCGTTTTATGGATATTACCGTGTTATCCCCCCCCCCCCCCCTGACACGCAGGATGGGTTTTTGCTTTCGCCGTCACCCCGTTTAAAGCTCACTGTTTGCAATGAGAGACGGTAAGATACAAAGATGAAATAACCTTGCTCTCCGTTACAGGGTGGTATGTCGCCAGTTGGGGTTGTACGGCGGGAGGGTGACCCGTTGTTGTGACAGCCACACGCCTGGCCAGGGCCGGGTGTGGCTGGACAACATCAACTGCTACGGAGAGGAGGCATCGCTGGTGTTCTGCGACAACAGCGGGCTGGGCAGAACGAGCCTGGGCCACGACCGTGACGTAGGGGTCACCTGCCAGCTGTCCACGTCGGCTGTGCCAACTACCACGACCACCCCCACTACTACTACCACTGTGTTCACAGGGACTACCACGACTCCTGACATCGGTAAGACATTTACTAGCCTACAATTTGTTTATGTGTATTTAATAATGGCGCAAATCTACGAACACGAACGCTTGAATGCGATGGGGGAGTTCATCGACCAACTAGCGGCTCCTTCGATTTGGAATGACAGCCACTAACTTCATATCGACGCTAGAAAATTAGAACAGATTGGAAAAGACGGGAAAAAGTCGACTTAAAGCGGGTGTCCAACCTAATTTAATCGCGATCTGCAACGAAAGTTGGCGAGTGTTAACCCTTCGTTTTGGCCGACTGGTACGGAGAAAAAAATTAAGGCAACCCGCCCCCAACAATGTCAAGCAGAGCGCCATTTTGCCGGGAGCAGTGACGCGTATTGTGACTATTCACGCGGCACCGCCTTATGTTATCACTCGCGGAAAGAGAGATCAGGGCCGCGATTTACAGATGAACAGCGGCAGTTCCAAGCCGCGCAGTAGAACATGATCTTAGTGTTTAATGGAAATGTACCATCCAAGCAAATTGGTATACGTCTTGCGACGATGGACTCCGCAACAATGCCATGATTGGAGTAAGAATCGCAGCTCTTTATATTAGCGATGATCACGCGCTCTTGTTTTGCTCACACAATAGGCGCAATTTCCGGTTTGACTAAATTAGAGTATCGCCTGCTGATTGGTCAATCGCGGACACACCTCCAAAAAGGGCTGCCGCCTGGGTAGGCGGCTAAATCCTGCTCGGCGGTCACTTCTAAATTTTCTTGTGAGCTATAGATAGGACGAAAAATTCTGTAATTTGGAGGATAGACAATTGGGTATTATATGAATTGGTAAAGCAGCGTTAGAGGCCAGGCTGGCGGTTCCCTTTAAGTAAGGTTTTTTTCAGCATAGAACCCTTACTGTAGGCGCTAGATGTGACCATAGCGGACCTCCCTCTTTCCCTTCTCTCACCAGTCTATTGAAAAGCGATGCCGAAGTCGATGATCGCCGTTAGGTCTTTCTGTACATTCTGGATTCAGATATGCGTCTGGTAAATGGTTCCCGTACGGGCAGCGGTCGTGTAGAGGTGTACCACGCCGGGCAGTGGGGGACGGTCTGCCACGACTGGTGGGACTCCAGAGACGCTACGTAAGTATAGCAATCTCCATCACTAGATGGCGTTGTGTAGTGGTGTACCACGCCGGGCAGTGGGAGACGGTCTGTCACGGCTGGTGGGACTCCAGAGACGCCACGTAAGTATAGCAATCTCCATCACTAGGGGGCGTTATGTAGAGGTGTACCACTCCAGTCAGTGGCGGAGGGGCAGCTGATGAGACTCCAGGGTGGCCAGAACCTTTACGTAACAATTACAGCTGCCTCAGTGTTGTCCCATACTCTCGCTCCATTTGATGAGAACACTATATTAATATATTCGAAGACTTAAAAGTTCTGAAGGATGGAAATAGATTGGTCAGATATCACTCCTTACCTTACGGCAGCCTGCGTCCGGACAACTTCTAGGACCACGTGGCAAACGTTACGTGACATGTATCGTCTCCTTGGAAACCGCTCTGAGGGGTCTAAGCTGAGTCATATCTCATTTAAATCATCTATTATCACCTGGAATTCCTGGACCTAATTTAGCTGTGTAAAGCACACAATTAAACTGGCCTATAGCAATGATCATGTATGTGATGTCCGTCTCAGCGTGGTGTGCCGCCGGCTAGGCTGGGCCCACGGCTTCCCGGTGTACGGAGCGGGGTACGGACAGGGCACCGGGCGGATCTGGCTGGACAACCTGGTGTGTGAGGGTGACGAGGACACCCTTGGGGACTGCTCCCACAACGGCTGGGGGGTCACCAACTGCCAGCACGCCCAGGACGCTGGGGTCGACTGCTTCCACGAGTGTGAGTAACGCTATTGCCACGCTACCGCTTGACACTGATTCCACAAGCCACCCGAGTACTGGGACCGCGAAATTGTCATCACATTTATTGCTTAGTTCACATCAGATACATTTGAGGTTTGTGTAAGTTAATATTTTTCTCTCTGTTCCTATTGGGAGACATCTCTGGTGTAGTACACTAGACCGCAGATAAATAGGTCGAATCCGGCCCCGCCCGGGCAACTAGAATAGAGCACATTTCATCCATTCATCATTCATCATTCCAGAATGTTCCTTGGCCCAGTTTAGCTCTTGTCAGCGCAAAAGAGACGTAAAACTCCAAATAATTGCACATATTCTTTTCTTATTGTAGTAGAGTGTGGATTTATTTATTATATGGTGTATCTGACATCGTCATCATCCACAACAATAATTTTTTTTGTTGCAGGACATTTATTTTCCGCTTAAAATATTATGTGCATAGCTCTCGTATCTTAGTATGGATGGTCAAACGGCCTCAGACACAGCTTTTAAGTCGGTATGTCTTGCTCTGCAGTAGAGTATTTACCGATTATACTTCGACTATAGCGAATCCAGACTTTCCAAGCTGAATATAGAGACATCGTACGCGCGTCATCCATCGCATTGTCCAGGGATGTGGACCTGGCCCCGAAAGTTCACAACGCTGGGGTCCAATATTTATATTATTCCCAGGCCATGATAATATCCTATATCGAGGGCCAAATATTCGCCCGCGTTCGTCTCGAACTTACTGGTCCAGGGCCCGTAAGTTCGAGCCGCGGGGCCAGATATGTGTCCCCGCCCCATGCTAATGTCCAATTCCAGGGCGAAATATTTGGCCACGGCAGTCTCGAACTTACGGGTCCTGGTCCCAAACGCCTTGTTCGTGGCTCCATCATTAGCGTCCCTGGCCTCGCGGTTTCAGTGCCCTTGCGCTTGGTGGGCGACGTCGCCAACGCTGGGCGTCTCGAGGTGTTCTATGACGGACAGTGGGGCACCGTCTGTGACGAGAAGTTCGCTTCATTGGAAGCCAGGTAAAGCAGATATCACAACTATAAAATAATCACAGAGATCGTTAGCCAAATGCTTATAATTCTATTGCATGTAATTCTGGGAAAGCCATCTTCGCGCCTCTACGGAATAAAGTAATTGCGATCAGGACAAATATTATCTTTTACTTATCGTTGACAACCCTATGAATTATTACACATATTGTCATCGTCACGCCACGAAATCAATCAGTCCTACAGCTACGGTGTGAAAGTATTATTATCCACAAGGGACAATTATATAATAGTGCGTCTCATAATTTGAATAATTATTCCCGCCTTTTCTCCCCTTTTCCCGCCTTTTCTCGCCTTTTCCCGCCTTTTCTCACCTTTTCCCGCTTTTCCCCGCCAGTGTCGTCTGCCGCCAGCTGGGTTTCTATGGCGGCACGGCGTGGCCATGCTGCGAGCGACACGACGCCCTCTTGGGGATCGTGTGGCTGGAGAACGTACGCTGTACCGGGAACGAGGCTTCCCTCCTGGACTGCTACAACAGCGGACTGGCCAGAGGCACCTGCGGGCAGAGGCGGGACGTGGGGGTCAGCTGCGACCTCACCCAGCCCAACGAACTGGGTAAGTGCGTGGGCGGGTTGTGGTGGAGCACCCGTGTTGGCCAGTCGGCGTATTGTATATTCGCTGGGAACCAGCCTGCCTGTCCGAAACAGACCGCTGTATCCTCCATTTTAGAAAAGGCCGGAATTCCGGCCTTTTTCCTTAGTCGCCAAATTTAAAAAACATAACTGATGTTCCCATACTGCACCTCATAAGTGTTTCTATATACCTTCACGAAACCTCGCATTGTAATTTATCTAAGGAAATATCTAATTACGACATATGCTGACATATAAGACGGGGGTCTGACCTCGAAACTATGGAAAGCCAAAGTGGAATTTAATCGACTGATGAATGCAACTGATGGTGAGACCTTGCGGAGAGGAGACAGTATGAACATGATCAAGTTCGAGATTGCGGGTAGGTGTCAGACGCCTTACCACGTGTTTTAAATTATGAAAAAGAAAGAAAACAGTTACATACGTTTGTACATGCGTGCGCGTCCGTCTTCCCTCTTTTGCAATACTACATTTCAATAATGAACGTGTGTTTTAGATCTTTTCTAGCTGACCATTAAACACATGGAGTATTACCTAATTGTACTACAGGATGTCATGTCATTTTGTGGTAAAAGGATGAAATTTGGCTCACATGTTAGAAATTCATGTCTAATCGAATTTAGTTAAGTGTCGAGTCAGATTTAAATGGTGGACAATGTCACCAATTATAAGCGATATCTTGGACTCACAATAAGAAGGATAAAACTGTTATTTCGATGTCTGTCCATAGGTTTTTGTGTAAGCAAGGGTAAAATAAGTCCTCACTGAGTATTCAAGAACAACGCATGAGCCATTGCCCTATATAAGGACCCTGCACCTCTTAGTTTTTAAGATATTGAGCATGTTTGCTGGCCTTTGTCCGCCATCGTGGAACTAGACGATGCGTTGCACCTAGATACACACAAATATCTTCTGTTTAATTCAGCGACCCCGAAAACCTATGCATAAACATAAAATATTAGTTCGATAGTCGATTTGCGAGGTTTTTGGGTAGTTTTGCCCGTCTAAAGCCGCCAGGGGTAAAGTCGACTTGACATTAGCTAAGGACAAGTGTGCTAACTTTCATGCTTTTACCACCAAATGCACATCTCGACATAATTTGTCGTTTAGCCGCTGAACTATCACGGAATATAGGCAATGTTTCCGTTTCGTCAACACAATTATAACCAGTAATGACGACGAGGACGACATCAGCTTCGTATAATATTTGCCAAAATATCCTCCTTCCGGGCAAACAAATTCAATGTCTCTCTATTCCTAATCTCTATGTTTCATATGCTATGTGAAATCCAAATTATTATGCAATTTACTTCACATTGTAATATGTTTTTATATAATAGGACATATGTCCAACTCATGTAAAGACGTGTATACAACAATTTTACGGTTAATTTCTTGAAGATATGAAAATTCATTTTGGCTTGCCATAGCATCTGCACGACAACTGGCGCTCGACCAATCACGGAGGCTTAAAAATTACTAGTTACCGGCCAAGTATGCTGCGAACAGCTCTAGGTTCCGGTCCCAGCCTATATTGTATATACATGTATCCCTGATTATTAGGGCCCCATAGGGGCTTTTTCGACACGGCGACACGGCGATTGTTAAAATCGACAACGCGACATTGGGGTTGTCTTAGAATCGACATGCGACATAAGACTTAGCGACACGCGACATGGAACTTTTCTTAAAATCGACACGCGACATGGCTACCCCCCCTCAGGGGCCCTATTATTTTGTCAAAGAAGGCGGAAGGGTAGAACAAATGAGAAAAACAACACGTCAATTTGTTATAGTCGATTTTTATTTTTCATTTCACGCCTATTTATAAATCATCTGCTGCTGATTGTTAATACAGATATTCGTCTGGTTGACGGCCCCCGGAACGGCAGCGGTCGTGTGGAGGTATACCACGCCGGTCAGTGGGGGACAATCTGTCATGACTGGTGGGACACCAGAGAGGCCAGGTAAGTAACAATCTCCATCACTAGGGGGCGTTGTTTAGAAGTGTACTACGCCGGTCAGATTTTGAAGGTGGCACCGCTTCATTATGAAATAAAACAAATTATAATAGGCCAACAACACATCAAACTCAGGAAAGTTTGCTTGGTTGGTTTATATTGGATGCGTTAGTCTATGTAGGTCATATCGTGGGAATGGTCAAAGGTATACAGGAGCCATGTCTCCATACTCTTTGCGAAAAAAGACATGGGATCGTTATCCTGCACAGACATAGATATTTGCACAGGTGAGAGTCGAACAACGCACCGGTCGTGCTTGGTCTGGCTTCGCAGAGCACACACGACAATAATCAGCGGACGCGCTACCTAGCTAACAGGCCAACCAACGCACGCCCACATCACCCCCACAGTGCGTCGTCATTACTGACGCCATCCTAGACCCATGCCGCGCCTGACCTCACCCCCTCTTCCTTCCCGACTCTCCCGTAGGTTGGTGTGCCGCCAGCTCGGATGGGAGGGTGGCATGGCGGTCTCCGGCGCTGGATATGGCCAGGGCACCGGCCGGATCTGGCTGGACAAGTTCCGTTGCTCGGAGCAGGACGCCACGCTGTGGAACTGCACCCACAGCGGTTGGGGGGTGACCAGCTGTCAGCACTCCAAGGACGCCGGGGTTGACTGCTTCAACGAGAGTGAGTGGTCAACCCCGCAACGTATTATATTCGTTAAAAATTGATGGCCCATCAAGACCCATTGGTGACAGGTCAACTTTATTTGGTAATAGTCATAGTTCTAGTTATATAATTAGTTTTACCTTTAAATGTCATGTTCTACTATATGGTGCTTGGGTAATGAACTGTTTATCAAATAGTGTGTACGTTATTTTGCATTGACCGTAATAGTCTAGATTTTGTAAGAATAGAAAAAAACCATGGTCCATATATGTAAATCTATATCGCGGTAACATTGGTGGTTATAGTGAGTTTCATGTGTTCGACAGTATCATATAATATATGCTGTAAACCGCCGTTGGGCTGAAGTGTGCAGCGGTTTTCAGGCCCCCGGAGGCTGGCCGCCTGAGCACCGTAGAACCGCCAATGCGTGCTAAAGCGTGGCTATAAATAGCCAAACGGTGTCATACACGTGCACATCGCATGAATACCCAACGTACGGCGGTTCTACGGATAGTCCGACGGCCGGTCTCCCGGGGCTTGCAACGGCGTTTCTACGGTAGTCTACGTCTGGCGGTTTAACGGATGTGATATATGCTGTTGGTTTCTACATCCTCAGTGCCCGTTCGACTTGTTGGTGGCTCAGGTCCTAACTCCGGTCGCCTGGAGGTCTTCTACGATAAGCAGTGGGGCACTGTCTGCGACACTCGCTTTGCCGACAAGGAGGCCAGGTACAATGTGTTTTGCTTGTTTTGGTACATCAGGCGCAGCAGCATTCAAATGAGCCAACCGCCAATCCCCGCTCCCATCTATCAGCCAATGAGATAAGCTCGCCACGATATGGAACCCACTCACACACGCGCATTGCAATACGTGAGCCAATCACCTTCGATCGCTCTGTGTCCAGCATCAGAAATGAGTCGAAATTGTGTTTTGCTTTACTTGTGAATCAGTAAAAAAAACTTTAACGTCTTTTTTAATAAATATATTTAGAACTCACACTGCACTCACACTGCGAAGGTAATGTTGATTTGACATTTATGAATGTAATTTATCATAAATATATTGCAAATATTACTTTGAACAATATTGACTGGATTAGAAATAGATTAAGCAAAAATGGCTGCGCCGTATTAGTCGCTGTATGCAAGGCTTATTTCGGTTGCCCGTAAAGTGCCGAGCATCCCTGTCGAATATAGGGTTACGAAATCGGGAACATGGTCGTCAGGCTTACGTTACCGAATTGCAAATGTTACTTACAGAGTGGTGTGTTCCCAGCTGGGTTATTACGGTGGGGTGGTCAGGCGATGTTGCGAATCCCACAGTGAGGGGTCCGGCACGGTGTGGCTGGACGGGGTGTACTGTGTTGGGGGCGAACCCTCCCTGGAACATTGTGACAACAGCGGTCTGGGCCGCACCAGCTGCCCGCACAGCCGTGACGTAGGGGTCACGTGTGCACTAGAACCCGTGACGACAACCACGACCACGACAACCACCACGACGGCTCCCACGACAACCACGACCATCGCGAGAGACGGTGAGAGATCGCAATCTTTGCCTCGATATGATACCTTCGTTACTTTCGATATTTGCAAATAATCCACAAATATATGGTTTGGATCGCAAATTCATCTTACGGCCGTATTCTGTGTCACCGCTCTCTATGTCCATCCTATGTCACCGCTCTCTATGTCTATCCTATGTCACCGCTCTCTATGTCCACTCTATGTCACCGCTCTCTATGTCCATCCTCTGTCACCGCTCTCTATGTCCATCCTATGTTTGTCAATAATGTACGATTAATAAGTGGGTGCTTTATCGAGAACTCTGGATGTATAACAACATTTTGAAAGAGTGAAGTACGAGGATCGTTTTACATGTTGCATCAAAACAAATATTTAGTTGGTCCTATATTACCACCGTCGCTGCTCATTCTGCCTCTCAACCTATCACTACGACCCCGCCCCTCATTTGTCTCATCTTACAGGGGTGCGCCTGTCAGGGGGTGGTCGCCATGGCAGCGGCAGGGTGGAGATCTACCACGACGAGGTGTGGGGCACGGTGTGTGACACGTCGTGGGGGGTCCAGGAGGCGAGGTGAGTCCCGAATTTATCCAACTATGTTTCTTGGGGTTTCTCATAATACGTAGCATCACAGAATATTCGTTATGAGACCCTGTATACTTCATGGTATCCTCCTTAGCATTGAGCATTGGAGTCGTGAGTGATATGTGAACATTGTTAAAACAATTGATAGCCCTAACAAGGAGCAATGTCTTATAAGGTATAGGTAGGGTCGGTGTCTTGTCCGTTATCAGTGTATGTTGCTCCGTAGGTCCTCCACCTTCTTCTCCACGTCAACGTCGGCAAGATTGGTGCCCCCAGATCCTCCCTTGTCATAGTAAACCATTACATACAGCACACATATCTTACTCGATTAATGGTCGGTTGTGGCAATTCAAACTTTTATCACATCGTATTCATGTAACGTTGAATCCGGGTGGTGGGAGGGTCGCGTTCTATAAACCAGGGGAATAATCCTGGCTTGACGACCTTGATGCTAACCTTCATCCAAGCTGATCCCCAGTCTGGTTATATCGCTTATAAAACGAAACCTATGACCCCTTCTGCCCCCCCCCCACTCCCGACCCCTCACAGGGTGACATGCCGAGCGTTGGGCTGGCTTCTCGGGTTCCCCGTGACGTCATCAGGACATGGAGCTGGTGCCGGGGTCATTTGGCTGGACAAGGTGGACTGCACAGGGAACGAGTTTGAGCTCGCCAGGTGTCGCCACTCGGGCTGGGACAACAACAACTGTTCACATTCCCGTGATGCTGGGGTGGACTGCTTCGACGAGAGTGAGTGATGTACATACACCAACCACATAGGCGTCTACTTCTATGTTCTACTGCCATTCTTATTCTTATTCTCTTCATAGTTACTCGTAGTTTTCTTATTTTCTTTTTATTATTTCTATTGTTACTAGTATAATTGTTATTTGTATTGTTGTTATTATTATTATTATTATTATTATTATTGCTCTCAGTGTTCTTAATCTCCTCCTATTCATTTGTTGTCTTATTATTCTTACTTAATTTGCATTAGTAAAACTGATATGTGTTGTACTTTATATTACTACTTTTACATTTTGTTTTAATAATATATATGTATTAATAATAAGTTATTAATAAGACATCGAAGCAAAAGAACAGATATTCGATTCACCCATCACAAAACAAAAACATACTCGAGCAAGTTAGTATAACTGGGTAACTTAATCGGTGACTGACCTTGTTTCAGTGCCGATTCGCCTGGTCGGTGCTTCCGGTAGTCACATCGGTCGCCTAGAAGTATTCTTCGATGACGTCTGGGGCTCAGTCTGTGAAAACGGCTTCACCAATAACAACGCTGGGTAAAACATGAGAGTCGTTCTGTATTACAACACATTGCTATAACGGCGCCAGCGTTATATTCATGATGCGTAGCATTTAGGTTATTCTCCTTATTTAGCGCCAGCGTTATACTCATTGTGCACATCGCTGATGTTATTCTCAATATATACAGCGCCAGCGTTATACTCATGATGCGCAGCATTAGTGGTATTCCCAATATATACGGCGCCAGCGTTATACTCATTGTGCGCCGCGATGGTATTATTCTCATATACGGCGCCAGTGTTATACTCATTGTGCGCCGCGATGGTATTATTCTCATATACGGCGCCAGCGTTATGCTCATTATACTCAGCACTGGATAGGTATTATTCTTTTTATATATGTACAGCGCCAGCGTTATAATCGAGATGTGCAACATTAGTGTTATTTTTGTTATATTCAGCACTAGCCTTATACTCATGATGCGCAGCGCTGATGTTATTCGCATAATATAGCGCCAGTTATACTCATGAAGCGCAGTGTAGTGTTATTCTCATTATGTGTAACGCCTGCGTTATACTCACAATGGGCAGCGCTGAGACTATTATCATTATAGCGCCGTTGTTATACTCATTATTTGTAATGTCGTTGTTTCTGCTAGTGTGGTGTGTCGACAACTAGGATACTATGGTGGTTCTGTGATGCGTTGCTGTGGCAACCACGATCCAGCCAATAGCACCGTCTGGTTGGACCACGTGACGTGTGATGGCAGCGAGCGGACTTTGGCCCTCTGTGGTAACGACGGCCTGGGAAGGTCACAATGTGACCGGGACAAGGTCGTGGGGGTCAGGTGTGACATCAGCCGTCCACGTGAAGGTGAAGACCATTGCTGAGTTCCCATTGACTTTGCACCAGACAAACAAATAAGCACGCACATATATTAATATAGTGGCTATGCAAGTAATATTTAATAAGAGGTCAAACCTGGCATTGTCACGCGGCCGGGCATGCTTATAGCCCCGCCAAAACATAGGGGCTAATGTAACTGGTCCGCTTTGGGATGTGGGGGCTGCATATTGCATACAAGGTTTATATACGGTTATGCAAGATATTGTCCCTTAAGCCATGCTACGGCTGATCTGATGCCATCATGTCAATACATATACTGAAGCTGTCTCGATATATTTATGCACTTATTTATTATGCGAGTATTTAATAGCAATAGTTTTATTTCCTGGTGACCTTTGACCGTGGCTGACTTTGGCCTTGACCTCTGTAGGCGCGGTTCGGTTGTTGGACGGCGGTCGCCCTAGCAGTGGCCGAGTGGAGGTTTACCACAGTGACCAATGGGGGTCTATCTGTTCCAGGGGGTGGGGAGTTATGAACACCAGGTAAGGATATGAGAACAATTGGTCCGGGGGGGAATAACGCTTATGAGGCGCAAAGCCATATCTTTTAACTTATTTATGTTAGTCTAGAAACGTTAATATTCTATATTGGATCTGTGTTTATTTTTGACAGATATTTTTTTTTATATAAGATTTATTTCTGTATAGAAGTTTGCAACAGCATACAACACGTACGAATGGTCACTACTGTTAATATATCTACAATGACGGGGAAGCTTGAAAAATTATGCATGTAATCAACGAGCAGATTTGCTTATTTAGGTTTGAAAACGCTTACGCTGGAATATGTCGGTATGAATTAATGGAAACAACTCGACATTCCATTCAAACGAAATGAGATCACTTTCATACAAGAGTAAAGTATCGAAATTACTGGTATGGCGTTTTGACATTGGTGGTATAGTAATACGTAGATTAGATTCCAAAAACGATAAACCCATCTCTCCAATTACCCAGGCACGCTGGTCAGCACGTTGGGGACATTTAACAAAATCTTAAACACATTCCTGACGCAAAAACTTTTTGTATGCATATTCCTATACAAGTGTACCATAATATATCCATAGTAGCCTTTCATATTTGTTATCACTACGTAATCTCCCATTCGTCCTTGCACACAGGGTGGTGTGTGGCCAACTGGGGTGGGCCACTGGCTTCACGTCCCCAGCCGGCAGCTACGGACAAACGGTCGGAGAAATCTGGTTGGCTGACCTCGGGTGCAAGGGTACCGAGACTGACCTCATTTCATGCCTGTACCGCCAATGGGGAGCCACCAACTGTACTCATGACGACGACATCGGTGTGGACTGCTTCACCGAACGTAAGAAAGGCACTTTCAGCCTGTATCATCCGTCATGAAGGCCCTCAAACCGGTTATAACACACATAGGTCGATGGCATACACATACGATAACAGGGCACTGCATAAAGTGATCGTCTGTCGTCATTCACATGATTTAACTGAGCATCTAGGGTTTATGCAAAAGAATTTAATATGTATGAAACAAGGTTTAGCCTAGTTCTCGCTAATTAACGAGGTTTGTTCTAGTCGTTTGCATGTTATTTTAGTGTTTTTTATTTGTACGATGGGCTTGGTGCCTGAAGTAACCGATAAACTATCTATCTATCTAGGTACAAAAGTTACTATAACATCCATAATAAGGTGTAAATGATTGCAAATATTGACTAACTTCATAAAACATTCTCGTGAAACTGATTTAGCATTCATAAATAGTTGTGGTTTTTTAATGTCGCCGCGAACGTGCAGCTGAAATTTAAACATACGCCTCATGTGTCATTGTAGTTCCTGTTCGCCTGTCGGGCGCGGCGGTGGCCAACCGAGGTCGTGTCGAGGTGTTCTACCAGGAGCAGTGGGGCACCGTCTGTGGGGAAGCCTTCGACGACTTTGATGCATGGTAATCCTATTTACTAGTCGTCAAAATATTGAAAATTGTATACTTAATTTTTTGTCGCAGGTTGTTTTCTTATTTGTTCAAGTTTATTCTCTTGGTAATCTCTGTGTTATTAGTTACCAAACTCACAATTAAATTGGCCTTTCTGCTTGTTAAGTCTCTCCCATCATATAAGGCATTGTATAAAATATCAAGGGTCGTGAGAATCATGCAAGACAAGGATGGCATAATTTCTTGGATTATCTATTTTATTATATTAGTATAATATATTAAAAAAAATAATCAATATGATAAAAACCTAATCTGTGTTCTGTATATTTGTGTACATAATTGGCGAATCATATAGGAAGATGTACCCACTGGTAAATGCGAATGGCCGTCTAATATGTGTGAAGTCTTCACCCAGGCATTCAAGGTGGTCTGGTCTTGATTCCCACATCCGGGTGCATCATGATCTATGTTGATCTATGATGATCTATGTAGGTGTCCGTGTTGTCTGTTGCTACAGGGTTGTGTGCCATCAGCTGGGATATTACGGAGGCCGAGCCGTGCCGTGTTGTTCGGACTTCTCACCAGGGGTCGGCACCGTCTGGCTGAGCAACGTCACGTGCTCCGGTCACGAGGAGGGCCTCGGTTACTGTGGCAATAACGGCCTGGGCTGGGGCACGTGTCCTCACAGCCAGGATGTGGGCGTGGTGTGCGACACATCGCCACCGCCGGATGGTAGGTCACATGACAGTCACGTGTGAGGAGTGCCACATCTCCGCCTCTAGGGTCCGTGCATCGTATCGTTTTCATGGTAACTGTTATCCAGAACAAATATGATGTCTATGTTTAGGCTGTGATGTCCTAACCGGTCGAATGTTACATTGATTTCGTCATTCAAATACTGTAACATTATTATCCACAATCCTGATGATCGTTTTATTATTCCCAGCCGATACCAATATATACCAAAGGTAGACCCACATAATACCGATGGCTATGCTAGCTATCACTCAAATTAATCATTAATAGCGCAGAATGAACGGAAATTGAACGGCAAATGAACGGAGAATACAAACTAACGTACGCCCATCGTTGTCGACAGTAGTTTCACTACATCTGTAGAGCCACCCGAATGCTCCAGCGGCCAGCGCCTTTGGTTTTGTAAAATAATATATAAACATGATTGCGGCCCGCCTGTGTTCACACTATGTCCTATTGCAGGCAGCGTCAGACTGATTGGTCCGCGCCCCGGAAGTGGGCGTGTCGAGATCTTCCACGCCAACGAATGGGGAACGATTTGTCATGACTGGTGGGGAACCCGAGATGCGAGGTACGTGCAATCCGATTGGTCACATTTTGAATTTTGAACGCACTTGGGGACGGACCATTTGATATCCGGAGGTGGGGGCGATGGCTTTTGGCCGTGAATTATTATTTGGTATAATATTGTATTGCCTGTTGCAGGAAAACATTAATACGTTTTGAAGAACCCCCAACAAATTCTGACCTCCCCATGGCCAAACAAAATATCCAGACCTCGTCAAACCGCAAAACAAATGTTTGGCCTCTACTCAACAACCATACCCCCCCCCCCCCCGCTGAATGTCACATGGTCCGTCCCTTAATCCTAAAAAATGGCTTCTGCAATGCGCAGCAAAGAAAACGCACATATGTTCTGTAAAAACGACACTGAGACATGACTTGATGTATAGCTATCGAACTAGCTATATATCGCTGAAATAGTATCTTTAACTGGATTCTTACCGTATATCCTAATAATATTCCCTTTGTGGCGTCGTACGCTCTCAACTCAGTGTCAAGTCATGATCGCCAATGACGCTGAAACTTTCCTTTGCTACAAATATATGATCATCGTAGCATCATAAATCTCGTTGCAGTTCATTATGGTTTTCACCACCCGCTAAAATTGCGGAATCTCATGCACTCTATACGGTTATTAGAGCTTAGTAGAGTTGCTTTTCACTCCAGGGTGCTTTGCCGACAACTGGGGTGGTCGAAGGGGTTCGCCGTGCAGTCGGCGGGGTACGGAGAGGGCCGAGGACGAATCTGGCTGGACAACTTCCTGTGTACCGGCGACGAGACCACCCTGGCTAACTGCACCCACAACGGGTGGGGGGTGCACAATTGTCGTCACTCCCAGGACGCTGGGGTCGACTGCTTCAACGAGTGTGAGTCAGTCATTGACGTCCAAAGATAACCTGGAAGGAATCATTACGCGAATTTATATGGAAGGAATTTGTGAACTGATAATAGTTTAACACATTCTGGATTTATGCACGTAATAATATCAATTCTGGATTCTTACACGTTTTGATATAAATGTTGGAGTTATGCATGTACTTATTTAAATTGCTGGTGTATAGTAATATCACTGGTGGACGTATAGTGATAGCGTTTGTGGCAATATGGTGATATGAGTTGCCGAAATTGAGTGAACATTATAGACTACACAGTGAATTGCGGCTATATTGTAACTTTATATATGGGAAGCAAATTGGCTGTGGCTTCCGCACTATCTGTGGGAGGAAATGGGGCAAATGGCCAGGTTCCGTGGCTGAATTTAGCGTCATGAGCACAAACATCGTCTAAAACCTCAACAATTCATTGTCCTTGTTATTCACCATTTATAATACTGTTTCGGGTAATTAACTTTATTCTTCCTTGTTGTTCTGCCCGTAGTTCCGATCCGGCTGACAGGTGGCGCTGGTGCCCACGTGGGTAGACTGGAGGTGTACCTCAATGACGAGTGGGGGACCGTGTGCGGACACATGTTTGACGAGAACGAGGCGAGGTAATACACACAACACAACGTACAACACAACACAACACACAACACAACACAACACAACACAACACACAACACACAACACAACACAACACAACACAACACAACACGCAACACAACACAACACACAACATAACACAACACACAACACAACACAACACAACCCACAACACAACACACAACACAACACAACACAACACACAACACAACACAACGCACAACACAACACAAAACACACAACACACAACACAACACAACACACAACACAACACAAAACACAACACAACACAACACACAACACAACACACAATACACAACACAACACACAACACAAAACACACAACACACAACACAACACACAATACACAACACAACACACAACACAAAACACACAACACAACACACAACCCCCAACTAGAGTGACTGAATAAAATCACTCAAGTAAAAAGTCTCGGAATATAATATTCTTTAAAACGATTGATTCGAAACTAATATGTGAGAGCGTGGAGTTATCAACAACTTATTCGATATGTATACAGTTTCAAATTTTAACGAAGCAATACGTATTAATATACCTATGTGCTAATGGTTTCTGAGCGTGGCATGAATTCCATAGCGTTTTAAGCCTTCAGGAAAACCATCAGAGCCAGAAGATGGTGAGACATTTGGTGAGAACGTGTTTGCCACATAAACTTTACCAGAACACATAACTATATCTTGTCGATTGGCTCAATATTATGTTGTTGTACCCACAGAGTGGTGTGTCGTCAGCTGGGTTACTATGGAGGCACCCCCCAGCCATGCTGTGAGGACCACCCTCAGGGTCAGGGCCAGATCTGGCTCGACTACCTGTATTGCCATGGCAGCGAGGAGTCGCTGGATCACTGCGACAACTCGGGACTCGCTCCGAAGTCATGTGACCACAGACAGGACATGGGCGTCGTGTGTGACACCCAGATATACTCCGAAGGTGAGGTCGCCATGGCCATGACAGCATCCGTTACTGCAAATATGCAACAGGCGCGATATAGTGTTGTCTTCTGTTGTCTCCATAGCAACCATTGTGATAGCGATCATATCGTAGGAATGAACATAATTATAATTATATTAACTGCAATTCGAATATCCTCCTCTCTTAATAAAGGTTTAGATGTGTGGTGTTGCTGTGAATGAAAGCTCGTTTATTATTATCAATATAATTATTAGCATTATTCGCCTTTATCATTATAATAATAATCAGTATTCGTCTTTATCAGTATAATAATTATATATGTTTTTTATTTATCATTATTTTTTTTACAACTTAGTCATTATCAGTATTATTATTAGTATTATTATCAGTAAAATGCGCAATAATTTGCAATAATAATGACCCTCACTCATTTCGCTTGCATCCGGTGCAAAAAACAAAAATGCTTTTCGTTACGATGTTGTTCGATTTTGATCTGATACGCCAACCAACACCGCCTTACCCCTTACACCATTGTCTGTCCCTGTCACCAGGCAGCCTGAGGGTGGTCGGCGGTCCCAGAGAGGGTAGCGGTCGCGTGGAGATCTACCATGATGGCCGCTGGGGCACGGTCTGCCACGACTGGTGGGACTCCAGAGACGCCAGGTAACACTCTCTGTCACTAGATGGCGTTGTGTGCAGGATTATCACCCCGGTCCGTTGGGGAAGATATGTCACGAACACGACGAAGGCCAGGTTTGAAAGCATAAATGTGCATGGCTGCTAATATCTGTGTCAATCATCTCTTATCATCTCTCGTAGCTTTTCATTTCGTTATTTCCCGCACATGAATATGCAACTCACTCTATATAACTTACAATATATATTGGCATTGGTATAGCTACATATCGACTGTAGTGTTACATGGAATCAATATGGAATTAATATAACTAAAACCGGAACTAATTCCGGCTTATTTTGGATTAAGTAATATGTGTCTGGGTCATAATAAGTTACGCCATTCTCCTATACAGGGTTGTATGTCATTCTCCTATACAGGGTTGTATGCCATTCTCCTATACAGGGTTGTATGTCATTCTCCTATACAGGGTTGTATGTCGAGCCCTTGGATGGCAAAACGGATTCGCCGTTCAGGCCGCCACTTACGGGGAAGGACAGGGACAAATATGGCTGTCTCTTCTGCGTTGTTCTGGCGATGAGGAAGGCCTTAGCAACTGTTCCCATAGCGACTGGGGGCGTCATTCGTGCAGACACTCACAGGATGCAGGCGTTGACTGCTTCAACGAGTGTAAGTTACTCGGATCTTTGCAATTTGGTTTTGTTATGGCGAAAATCGCCATCATGTCGGTCAGTTCTGTTTGTGTGTGTGTGTGTGTGTGTATGTCCGTCTGTCTGTTCGCGCGATAACTGTCGAACACTTGCAGTTATCGTTGTCGAACTTCGCCAACAGATGCCAGAAGTCTAATCTCAGGTCAAGTTTGTTGCCGGGTAAAATCGGTCCGACGTCAACGTCACGGTGACGTCATACGTCCAAAACACATTTCCCTGTCTAATTCGCTTAATATTACAGCTAGAGACACGAAATTAATGGCTATATACTCAGCTCTTGAATATCTTTCTCGTTATTGCTATCAAATTTAAGTTTTCACGGTAGAGGCTTTGGAAATTACAAATTTGTCGTCACAAATGTTTTTTCTTAAATCTCAAAGCGATTGCCAGGAGATATTGCAGGGACATTAAGGGTTCCACTCAGGTACCGTATGTCAAAACTTATGGTGATCCCATCAATAGTGTCCGTTTCCAAGGCGACGGAAGTCGCCATTATGAGCCATTGGAAGTTTTTGTCCCCCGATTTCGACAACTTGCCATACAGGTATCTCAACGCCGTTTGGCAGGGTCATTCGGTCCGCTCCCTAGATAGACTTTGCCAATAAGCACGGCGATCGAACTCGCAGTATTCGTTTCCAAGGCAACGGAAAATCCCATTATGAAAGATACAAATTTTACTTTTTTCCATGTTCGGTGCAGTTAAAATGCACATAGCCTCACGCTTCTTGGTACAGGCTACCTAGGGCTCAGCTTTATCAATTATGTGCGAGATGAATGCAATCGGACGGTTAAGTTTTGTTTCCATAGCAACGCAAAAATGGCCCAATGGTAAAAGATAGGACATTTTTGAAAGTTACCATGAGCCAAAAACATAAACAGAAACCGATAAGCCACGCAACTCATCTTTGACACAAAGATTACTTAAGGTTGTATCTTAAAACTGATTACATTTCAGAAACCTGGGTCAAGGGTCAAGGTCGTGTCCTTGACTATTGTAAATGTCGAGCGCTCGGTTGTAGCTCAAAAACTAAAAGACATCTGAGCTCCAAACTTGCCCTGGTGGATAGGGGTGACGTAGCTTATGCCAAATCCAATCTCAGCTTGAACCCGGAGTGCGCAACGTAACGGTGCCTGAGCGCCTGGAAGTTAGAGGTTCGAACCCGACTTTTTCAATTTTTAAGCTATCGCCCTCAAATATTTACCACGGACTGGGGCATAAATTAGGACCTTATGTTTAAAATTGTACTAAAATCGGACTGGTGGTTATCACGTAACGGGTCAATTCAACTTAAAATTAACGAAATTCACGGTGCCCTCAATATTAACCTACAAACTTGAAAATGGTATAGGACACTGAGGAATTGTATTGCCCGTTAGGGACAAATATGGTTAAAATTCGCCGTGTTAACACTTTTGCGTAAATCAACTAAATTAACATTGCAATGGTAAACTATACGGCGTTTCCTTTCGCCTAACGCGACCCCCCTCTCGCCGCCCCAACCCCGGCTTTCTCCATGCCCGCCAATACACGCACGCATTCTGGCTTTGAGGCGCTTCACTGGCGCACACTCCTGCCCTTATCCACACCCACCCCCTACTTTACACCCCTGCCCTGTGTAGTGCTGGCCGTTCCGCTGCCGTTCTGCTACTTGCTGCATGGTGCTCTTACCGTGAACCGAGAGCCGACCCCCCCCCCCCCACCCCCCGCCGGCCCCAACTGAGGTCGAGGTGACAGCGATTGCATCAGCATGGAAAGCTACGAAACGCTGTAATTTCCTTAATAATCGACCCAGAAGATCCCGGTTTGATATATATTGTGCAGCGGGACGACACCCATGCATCACTGATGCGTCATGCGTCATCAGACGTCCATTTGAGCCATAAAATCTCAGCCGCTAGGGTGATATGCCTTGCATATTTGTTCCTTTGTTGCGTGTTGATGATTGATTGCACTCCACATGACAATAGTTTGTTAAGTTTCGCAGGAAGAGTAGGAGTGTAACACAGGTTAAATGAGAACTAGCTATAAAGCTATTTAATGCATACCAAGTAAGCTAACGATAAACCTTAACGACAACCCCACCCCCTCCTCCTCCTCCCCATACCATTTCCAGCCCGGACACCTGGTGTAAGGCTTGACACATATTGACTTCTAATTTATCCAATCCCGTGACCGAATAAAACTATTCTGATTCTGACGATAACGAGAGGCGAGAAATCTATGTGAAAATATATTGATGTTCGTTCTGCTCTCTGTGCCTATACATGGGGGTGTTCAGGGGCGGATCCAGAAAATCTGGATATGGGGGGCCGGTTTCAGAGTTGGATCCAGATATGCTGGATAAAGGGGGGGCCTGTTTCGGTTTTTATATCTTAATTGGTATAAATTTCGGCCCTAAAAGGGGGGCCGGGGCTAGGCGGGGCCCCTGGATCCGCCCCTGGTGTTGTTCTGCTCTGTGCAAATATCGCGGGGCACAGACTAAAACGAGGAAGTCAAACTGAGGAAGTGAGGAAGTAGATGAACTTTTGAGGTAGTACTTTTAGGGCAGATTTGGTGGCAGGTACACATATATAATTGATATGAGCTGAAAGACTTACTTGTTTGAATGCCGTACACGAAAATCCAACTTATTTAGTATCCATTTGACCGAGATATATCCACTTCTGTCGAGTTATTCACATGACCCACATCGCCGTTTGCGGCCTGCGGAAGTCTCGTCGGCGAACCGAAATCTCGCGCCTGTGGCTGCCAGCCGGGGTGCGAGGTGTCGGCGTGGGGTGTGACGGGAGCGGAGGGGAGGGGGGGTGGGTGGAGAATTACTGGCCGCGCCGACATGGATGGCTGGTTGTCGAAGCCTGGGCAAGAGTTGGCATGGGTATTGGTGGGGGGAGGGGGCGGGAGGTAGTAGGGGGAGGGCGGATTAAGTGCGGGCGGGTTGGGGGTATGGGGGTGGATCGACGCACAGTGAATAACACATTGGCTAATTGCTGTCTAGACCGGTTGAGCGAAGTGTCAGGTTTCACATCAAAAGCTCTCACAAGTAACCTATTAATATCACTCGTTTCTCAAATTGCTAGTTTCTATTGGTGTTCAAAGACGTGTCGGTCTGTTTAATGTCTGTTATGAGTCATCGACCCCCGCCTTCTTACATTCACGCAATAAACAACGAAACCAGGAGTAGGAGTGAACAATAATGAAAGGTTTTATTCCATTCAAGATAAAATGATGCGATATGAAATAACATAAACAACGAAAACATAACGGAAAATATGAGTCATACCATAACTCGGGATGCTCCATGAAGGAGACAGACTCGTGTGAATCACTGAGCCGCCTGAGGCCAAAGTTCAACTCACGAGCCAAGCGATGAAATCGCTCCAGAAAATGGGGGGAATTGAACGCACCTGGAAAGTGGTTCAACCCCCGTGGCAACACAGCAGATATGATCACCCGAGAAGTCGGGTGCATCTCTCTGAGAATGGCCACCAGGGTGGCGTACCGCTCCAACAAAGGAGAGATGGTACAGTGACGGGGGGCTAAATCATTCGTTCCGACATGGACGACCCAAACATCCGGAGAATCGTTAACCAACAAATGTTGGCAAAGATCCTCGATCGTGATCCCCGAAAAAGATCTCGTATGAACACGAGAGGGGACACAGCCCTCGACAGAAGTGGATATATCTCGGTCAAATGAATACTAAATAAGTTGGATTTTCGTGTACGGCATTCAAACAAGTAAGTCTTTCAGCTCATATCAATTATATATGTGTACCTGCCACCATATCTGCCCTAAAAGTACTTCCTCAAAAGTTCATCTACTTCCTCACTTCCTCAGTTTGACTTCCTCGTTTTAGTCCGTGCCATATCGTGGTGCTCGTTCTGCTCCTACAGGGTCGACTCGCATAGTGGACGGGCCTAACGCACACACTGGGCGGCTGGAGGTGCAGGTCTTCGGCCAATGGGGCTCCGTCTGCAACACAAGCTTCGACGACAACGACGCCAGGTAAACACACCAATCAGCGACACAGGACCAGTTACCAACATATATATATTTATACATCCCCCAAACACGAGGAAAAAAGTATTCTGTATTAATCGACAGACGATGCAAAACAAATGAAAGGCACTGAACATATCCTATTACTTGTTGCGCTGCAAATGTCGTTTTTATTCGTTTTTTAATTTAACATGTGTATGTTCGTGGAACAGACACGCCTTTTAAAGTGCCGACACATTCGTTGCGACGTCATCGCATGCGTCGCGACGTCATCACATTGACGCGTCTAGCCTACTCGAATAAGCTGACCACGCACCCCCCCGCCCCCTCCACTCCGCTCCTCTCCCCACCCCAATTTATATCATTGTTCTATTATCCTGTCAAAATATTCGCACACCCGTGACGTCACATTCTCAGAGTGGCGTGCAAGGAACTGGGTTACTACGGAGGCTCAGTCGTGCCATGCTGCGGTCAGTTCTCCCCAGGGAGCGGCAGTGTCTGGCTGGACAACCTCTTCTGTGCCGGGGACGAGGCATCGCTGGCCTTCTGCGACAACAGCGGCCTGGGCCGCAACCAGTGCAGCCACCTAGCGGACGTCGGTGTCGTCTGCGAGACTGTTCTCCGGACTGAAGGTGCGCACCACCTCAGACACATGTCTTTACACAGTTAATTTCTGTGACCTGTACTTAAACCAACCATTGATGCCAGAAAGTGCCAGCAAGAGATAATTGATAATGATATAATTGATATTAGATAATGCGTACATAATAATACATAACTATTAAATTCGCGAGTTGGTGACAGGAAAATGCATGTATTTAAATGAAGTGTCATTTACCGAGATAATTAAGCTAACCGATGATTGTGGGACGGGGTTTTGTCTGATTCTGTAGGGGAGCTCCGATTGGTTGGCGGATGGCGGTCCGGTAGCGGGCGGCTGGAGGTTTACCATGATGAGCGGTGGGGCACAGTCTGCCAGAATTGGTGGGACGTGCTGGATGCTACGTAAGCCGCCTTCTATGGAAACCCGTGTTCACGTTAATACTATTTATGAAGCTCGTACTTTGACGGTCCCTGGACCATGTAGTGAGGTAGATGGCTGACAAGATAATATGTTTTTCACATACAGCGCAATATGTATCCCGAGTAAAAAGGGAATGCAAAAGCAGGATGCAATTTTTTGTGTCAAGATTTATTTGTCTGACGATTAATAAAGTTCGAAGCACGCTTGTTATGCGTTTTTACAATGATGAAACATTACCTGCAATAACATAATCTCACGTTCCCATGGCAACAACTAGCGTGGCATGCCGACAACTAGGATACACCCACGGAGTCGCCGTGACCGGGGGTGTCTACGGAGAGAGCAGCGGCCCCATCTGGCTCGATTATCTCAGTTGTCTAGGCAACGAGACCACGCTAGCCACGTGTCCTCACAACGGCTGGGGGGTCCACCGCTGTCAGCACTCACAGGACGCCGGGGTCGACTGCTACAACGAATGTAAGCGACGGTTTGCCATTTGCCATTATAACTTATCAATATAGCTGAAATATGATCAAATTTCTTATTATTATTTTGATTGTCCATTTTAACACGATATCGTATTTTTCGTTCCTATGGGTATCAATAAAACGCTAGCTGTGTGGTACACATGGCGTGCGTCACACCTAATTGACATAGTTTCAACTGACGCCAACGAAAGTTCTTAATTAACTTTGAAGGCCGGGGGCAATTTCTTTGTCATATCCTTTACGTTTTTGCCCTGGTCATCCATCAGTATAGGCATAAACCCTTTCTGTCACAGTGAACGTGCGTCTTGTGGGTGGTCCTGGTAGTCATGAAGGTCGCTTAGAGGTCCACTTCAACGACGAATGGGGGACTGTCTGCAACAATACGTTTGACGACAACGCTGCGAGGTATGTCGGGAAGCAGGGGCGCATCGAGTGGGGTAGGGGGGCTTGCACCCCCCCCCGTTGGCAACTTGAGCTTACACTGAGCCTATGCTGTACATTTATCGCAATGTGACATTTAGTAGATGCATCCCCACACCCCCTCGAGAAAGGCGATGTTAATGTCGAAGTGTTGTCATTTACCTTTATAGAGGAACAATGCCGTTCTTCCATGCAAAAATCAAGGCCATCTGATGTGTAGGTGTAACCCCCACCCCCTCCCCTCCCCCCCTCTCCCGCGAGTCGTAAAAACACCCGCGGTCATTTTCACCGCACCCCTCGCCCCTGAGAAGGGTTCACTCTAAGCCCTATATATGCCCAAACAGACGACGATAAGCTGGATCTGGCTTTTATAACATAATTGTCTATATATCATCTTGTATTTGCACTAACTTGCTAATTCACTTCGAGATTATCTATGAATAGGTTTAAACCTAATTGGCATCCGTCGCAGCAGTTAAACAATGCTGCTACGTTGCAGAGTGGTCTGCCATCAACTTGGGTTCTACGGCGGCCACGTGATCCCTTGCTGCGGGACTGCCAAGATGGATGACACCCGTTGGGTGTGGCTGGACAACATCTTATGTCGTGGAAACGAAAACGCCATCGACCGCTGTCAGAATACGCGGCTAGGACGTAACACTTGCTCGCATACCCAGGACGTGGCCGTGACCTGTGAAACAGTGGCCCGAGAAGAAGGTAAATGTTTAAACCGCACTTTGATTTATATTACTTAAACTTTACAAAGAAGTGCTGCTTCGGACGGCAGTTGTTGACGATGGTTGGTTGGTTGTTTATCCAGGACGCTTTATCCACTTGTGGTCATATCGCGTCAATGGGAGAAGAAAGAGGAGAGTGGAGCCATGTCCCGGGGGTAACCCCCTACTCGTTGCGGAGAATAACGTGGGATGTTTATCCTGCGACCACACAGACATGGCCACAGCAGGGCTCGAACAACCGATCCACGTGCCGTTAGGCTCTCAGGTGGCCAAGCGAGCGCTGTAACCCACTGAGCTATCCAGGCGGCCCCTTTAGACTATGACTCCAAATAACCGGGACATTTGAAACGTTGCAGCCAACCATTTAGTGTCTTTGGTCACTCACTCAGAAACCATTCCATCACTACTGTCAGAAATTTATAATTAATTATACGCCCTGATTTACCTTGTAGTTTATGTACATTCAGCAAATTCATTTATAAAACTCTGTTATACCACATGACATGCACAGTCATCGAGCATGTTATTGTAAACATATTACATCAACTACACACTTGTACCACAATTTTGTCATTCAAGTGTCATTATTGCCTTTATTTATCGTGTCGCTGTTGTGGCTTCTCCCTAGGTGAGGTTCGCCTGACAGGGGGTGCTGTGAGCGGCAGCGGTCGGCTGGAGATCTACCACGAGGGTCGCTGGGGCACCGTCTGCAACAATTGGTGGAACACGCGGGACGCCAGGTGCGACCATCATGTGACCCACCAGTGACGTCACACCAACAATCACCAACACACCAACAATCATCATCAAAAGTCTTCTTGAATGTTTATCACTTTATTTTGCCATAAGACATAAACCGTTGTACTTCTAGTCTAGAACGTTGTATTTCTAGGTTTTGATCTGTTACGTGAGAAAGATCTTTTAATAACTTTACTACAAAACATTGAAATATTAAGACATTACGATATTATCAGTTCGTCACATCTCATGCGGAGATAACAGTAGTAATCAGATCACTGCTGCTAGGTCCGAAAGTAACTTTCCTTGCAGATAATGGGAATGTGAAGTCAACTCAAACAGTTCCACTTTTTCCGTGCTCTTGACTTTGTGTAGATACATTTAAAAAAAAAATATAAATGTAATCTCAGAAGGCCTGCGTGAGTCCCTGAATACGCCCGGTTTTGCTTTCTAATATGTATGTGTTTACGGTGAAGGGCTATTTACCGAAATCTGTAATGTGACCGACTATTACCCGCTACTCTCCCAGCGTGGCCTGCCGGGAGCTGGGATGGGCGTTCGGCTTTGCCTCGCTGGCCTCGACCCACGGCCCGGGGAGCGGTCCCATCTGGCTGGATTACCTGAGCTGTACCGGGCAGGAGGCCGCCCTGGCCCAGTGCCCCCACAACGGTTGGGGGGTCCATCGGTGTCAGCACTCCCAGGACGCCGGGGCCGACTGCCTCAACGAGTGTAAGTCCAACATTTAGTTGAGAAGAATTTAGTCTTTTACTTTCGTATTTTATTACTTTGTCATTTAATAACAAAAAAAATACTTCTTTAAACGAGGGTAAGTTCACCATTTAGTGCCTTAATCGTGAGCTGGAGTTCGGTATTCATATCGACTTTGAAGTGTTAGCCTTGTTTTATTTCAAATGTCTGTTATGAAGGCCTCCCTGATGCTGAAGAGCATGTTCTTGTATCTTACACATCATGTGATATCATTTAATGGGTGACATAATGATCGAGATCTCTAAAGTGTAAAGCCAGCAATTTTGTTTCATGAAATTATCTATGCAAGGACAAAACAAAATATGTTCATATCCGTTACGCTCTCTGCATTATATGGCTGCCTGTTGTCCCGTTACAGTGCCTATTCGTCTTGTGGGAGGTAGCGGTGGCCACGTGGGGCGTCTCGAGGTATCGGTTAGGGGGGAGTGGGGGGCGGTGTGTAACAACAGCTTCGACGACACGGAGGCGAGGTGAGTACATCAAGGTTATCTAGTGTAGTTGTCCGCTGTTTATTTGATGTGTATTCTTCTTCTTTTTCGCCCATTTTTATTGGCTGCAGTTCTTTCATGCACATAGTACATGGTCGTAAACTCTTACATATACTTAATAAACGGTAATACATATATAAGAATCTTTATTGCCATGGATAGTACATAGATCAACATAATAAAGAACAGGTTGGCAAGGAGCAGAAGCCGAGGCTTATTTGCTCAAAAAAACACAAAAAAAAAAAACAACAAAAACAACAAACCAAAAAAAAAAAAAAACGAAAAAAAAAAAAAAAAATTAAACAGGACAAATGGGAAGAGTAATTCGACAATCTAAATTGTATATCGATTTGACCCAATCGTTGCGCTGCAATACACATCAAATTATGGCTACTTACACATTCAATTAACGTTAGCATTGGTTGAATCACTCGTATCGATTGTCTTTAGCAAGCTATCCTTAGTACTTCTCTTAAAAAGGTGAAGCGATGATTGAAAGTTTAACTTACCAAACCATTTATTAAATATATATATCCCATTATATTTCATAGATATTTTCGTCAATTGACACTTATGTTTAGGAACATGTAACAGCTGCGACCTTCTAGTGTTATATTTATGTATGTCAGCATTTCTTGTAAACACATCTTTTATGATAAGAGGTTGCAACATAGCACCCATGTATTCATATGATGTGAACAGTCCGTCATATCGACTGTATTTTACACTATTCAATATACCTACGTAAAGCAGGCGACTCAGGCTCAATTAGGTTTTCAAACTGACAATACTGTCTGTTTTGTTATTAATATGGTAGATAAATTTAGGTTAAATGATATGTGGACGTTACAATAAAATAGGTCGTGGGTTTGAATGTTGCCTGTAGATATTGGCCGGTTACCCAGTGGTCAGCCATCTTGTTTCCCTCTCGCAGGGTCGTGTGCCGACAGCTGGGTTACTACGGCGGGTCCGTCTCACGTGATACCTTCCCAGGAAGCAGCGCGCGCCTCTGGCTTGACTTCCTCTATTGCTATGGAGACGAAGCCTCGCTTTCGCTGTGCGACAACAGAGGGTTGGGAAGCGTCACTTGCAACCAAACGTACAGTGTCGCGGTGATGTGTGACGTGACACCTGGCGTAGAAGGTATGATATATACACAGACGTGTCGATCAGGCTTTATTTAACGTCGGCATTATTGCATCATCAACATTTTAGCGCGAATTTTATTGCCGAACATGAAACGAAGTCGCTGAACCATACTATTGAAATAACTTATGATATATCTGTGCCGGACCCAGTAAGGGAAGGGGACATTGATTAATATCATGAAGCGTTAAGGATGCTAATAATATATATTCATTTAACTAAAAAAAAATTTGGTTATTGCGGAATTCACTGAAATTCATAATACAGTAACACACATTTTGTACAGATTTTAGGCATCTTTTTCGGTTGTACTCATTCCCTTGAATTAGCCCCTCTTGTAATTGCGTAATTAAATATATTATATTTTACCCCCCACCCCCCTTCTCTGACGCACAGGTGCGGTGAGGCTGATGGGTGGATCCCAGGATGGCAGTGGCAGGGTGGAGATTTACCATAGCGACCGCTGGGGTTGTGTCTGTCACAACTGGTGGAGCACTCAGGATGCGGCGTATGTCACACACTGCTCAATAATAACCTAGCAACTGGCTATGTGAGGAAATCAGTATTATTTGTATTATTAAATGTTGTGTATAATTTCTCCTGTATGTATTCGATAAATTACATAATCTATGTCAATTACCACAAGCATTTGTCCCTTTTTTTGTACAACTACAGTAGGCCCGCACATTGTATTCTCGGTATGATTACTCTTTATATAGCCTATACTACAATCATTTGGTTCACTGATTTATAACAATTACGTCTGCTGGTTTATATTTATAAATATTACCTCCGGTTTGTATAAATATTATGTCTACTTTATATAAAGACGCCCACTTTTGCATGAACATTGTGTCCGCTTGGACGAAATATTATGTGTATGGAATTACCCTTGGCTCACTCCATCGTAATGTTCTAGCTGCAATATATTACCCCACCCACCCGTTACAGTGTCGTCTGCCGCCAACTGGGCTGGTCCCACGGTTTCGCCGCCCCCGGCGGAAGCTATGGTGAGGGGTCGGGTCAGATCTGGCTGGACCTGGTAAGCTGTACTGGAGATGAGACTGCCCTGGTTAACTGCACCCACAACGGCTGGGGGGTCACCAACTGTCGCCACTCCCAGGACGCCGGGGTCGACTGCTTCAACGAGTGTGAGTCCAACCCTTATTTCCTGCTTTTGGCGGAATTGCGACGTTGATGACGACTATAAATTTGTATTCATAGAGTAATGTTTCTAAAATGACAAATACAAAAAAATATATATAAAAAAGAACATTTTCGTAATAACGATTTAACTTCTGCCCATTATATAAAACATGTTGCAAGCAGGACGCTTCCTCCACACAAGCTGCTAAAAAAATAAGGCATTACATATCAATTATACCAATATTAGCTATGTGCAACATATTCCTCATAATATCGTCATATTGCATTGGAAGCGTCACGCTAAATGTCTTTAAAACCGTCATATCCAGTGTTGCGACCTTGACCTTGCAGTTGACGTGCGACTGGTGTCGCCCTCTGGCGAGGGTCACGTGGGTCGTCTCGAGGTGTTCCTCCGCGATCAGTGGGGCTCTGTCTGTGGCACAACCTTCGATGATAACGATGCAAGGTTGGTAGCCACTGGCTGATGATGTAAATGTACCGTCGAGGGCTGCTTTGGTCACCTATGGGACTTCAACTACCGGCGTTGACTCTATCGGCCACTCTACCAATTTGGCTGCAACGGAAATATATGCCTCCTGCAGAACCGAGTAGGCATGATCTGTCACTATTTCCCTGTTTTGCTACCATTGCTAAGATGTAGATGTAGAAGTCACATTCACCCTTCGCCTGACGGCAGATAGGGTATGATGGCAGTTTAGTTTACGTGGATATTTCAGTCAATAATAAACGTTGACACAAGTGCCAGTAACTGCAGTGATGACAGTAAGTAAGTAGTAAGTAATGATGTTGGGTAGATGGGGATAGGTATAATATAACGATGATATCCGTTAAGCTTCCACAATCATCAATTCTCTGACGTTTACCTCATTTAGTTATTCTGCCATCAAACAAGACTCGGAGTCATACGATTTCACGTTGACAGTGTTATAATAAATGATCAGCGATATTTGTCTGACACATTATTCCATAATTAAGCATGCTCCACAGTTTGCGCCCTTTGCTCTGAATTGTGGACCGACTGACATGAATTACTCCTCATTGGTGGACATTTTACATCAGCTTTGTACTGGCGCTACACTAACGCTGGAGTCACACCTACCTTCCCTCCACCTCTCATCCCACTACATGTTGTGGTCCTTGCAGGGTGGTGTGTCGCCAGCTGGGTTACTATGGGGGCTCGGTGACCCGCTGCTGTGAGAGCCACGAGCAGGGGACAGGTCCCGTCTGGTTGGATGACCTTCGGTGCTTCGGGGAGGAGGAGTCCCTGGTTGCCTGTGACAACGGGGGGCTGGGCACCCAAAAGTGTAACCACACCATGGACGTCGGGATCCGATGTGACCTCACCATGGCAACCGAAGGTCGGGGGTCACTTTTGGATTACAGACCCCCTATTTGATCTAACTAAATTGTTTCTCGTCGCTCAGGCGATTGAGCCTTTTATAGAAATGTATTAAAATGACGGGTTCTTTGTATAAATATCTCGTCCCCTTTGCATACAGATCTCATCTACTTTGTGTAAATATCCCATCCATGTTTCATAAACATTACGTTTAATTTGCTAAAACGTGACGTCACGTTACAATGTGTATAAACAGTACGTTAAATTTAGATGAACAATGCATTCAATTTAGATAAACAGCACGTTCAATTTAGATAAACTGCGTTCAATTTAAATAAACAGTACGTTCAATTTAGATAAACGGTGTGTGCCAGAAATTCACTAGATGTTAATTTATGTCTAAACTTGACTTTTTAATGTGTTTTTTCCTGCACTCCGGTTGTATTGTATATGTTGTGGTAATGGTTATCATATATTGACAATACTCCAGGTGAGGTGCGTCTGGGTGATGGTCGCCGTGACGGCAGCGGTCGTGTGGAGATCTACCACGAGGGGCGCTGGGGGACGGTCTGCCACGATTGGTGGAACACGCGGGACGCTAGGTAAGGGCCAATCGCCCGCCACGACGCGGCGCTGTGGTGCGATCTTTCACGATTATTTCCTCGAGCGCTGCCCCCCGCCCCCCAACCCTAAAAAAATATATATATAGAAAACAAATATGTCGCCAATTTGAACTGAAACGCGATTTTGTTTTTATATTTGCCGGTTATATAAGATTACATATATAGTTAAATTCTTATACACCTACTACCATATTTCCTCTATAATAAGCGCCTGTCTTATAAACTTACTAACATATTTTCTCTATAATAAGCGCCTCTGTCCTATAAACTTACTACCATATTTTCTCTATGATAAGCGCCTCTGTCTTATAAACTACTACCATATTTTCTCTATGATAAGCGCCTCTGTCTGATAAACTTACTACCATATCTTCTCTTTAATAAGCGCCTCTGTCTTATAAACTACTACCATATTTTCTCTATGATAAGCGCCTCTGTCTGATAAACTTACTACCATATCTTCTCTTTAATAAGCGCCTCTCTCTTATAAACTTACTACCACACTTGCTCTAATATCAGCGCCTCTGTATTCGTATTTGCAGTGTCGTGTGTCGACAGCTGGGCTGGAACACGGGTTTCGCTGTCGGCGGGGCAGTCTACGGGGAGGGCAGCGGACAGATCTGGATGAACCTGGTCCGTTGCCGCGGCGACGAGGCGGGGCTTGCGAACTGTTCCCATGGAGGGTGGGGCCCCCAGCGATGTGTCCACGCCATGGACGCTGGGGTCGACTGCTTCAACGAATGTAAATAACATCAGATTATCATAATAATAATAATAGTTAATGATTATACTGCATTTCAGATTAGAGTGTTCGCCTCCATGCATATTTGGACGTCCCATCCAGGTCCATTGTATCGAGCCCCGATAGTAACATTCAGAATTATTGCTGTACCTTAGTATCCTCGTTAAGGATAAAGTAACATTCAGAATAATTGTTGTACCTTAGTATCCTCGTTAGGATAAAGGGTGCAACTTCATTAGTGTCTTCTGTCTCAATGATACAGCTATGCACTGATCTGGTAGCCTAGACATGCATGTGTTTGAATAAGGAGGTTGGACCATACGACTATGTTATCATTCATCTATGATTCACCCAAAATACCCCACTCTCCACCCCGTTAGTTGTTGTCCGCCTGGCGGGCAGTCTCCTGGGAGACTACGTCGGTCGCCTGGAAATCTCTGTCCGAGGCTTATGGGGCAAAGTCTGCGACACCGGCTTCGACGACAACGAGGCTAAGTACGTCTCCTGCTGCGGACTGGTTATTTAGTTCCAAGGGGAAAGGATGTGGGAGGTTTACGCCAGTAATCTGTTTAAAAAAATAAGCGGCCATTTTGTTCATTGCAATGTATCAAAATGCACCTGCATGGAAAATCACGTTTATTGTTTTTGATGATAATTTACTTCCTTGGGGCAAATTCGGGCATGCACAGATGCAAAATTCATTGCAGTTAGATAACATAATATGCACGTAGGGTTTTAGTCTGGCAGTTTGTGCATTTCCTGTGAATGGTAGTTGTGGATGGAAGTTGGGATAAGTTGTCTATATTTGAACTGTTTTTCTAAAGTCAGGTCAATCTAAATATATCGACCCTGTCCAGTATATTATGTTTCTCGAGAGGCGTGTGTTATATATGACATAATTTGTGGTGCTGGAAAAGCAGTAGTTGAAACTCCCCCTTTTTCGCGCCGCCAGAGTGATCTGCCGTGAGCTCGGCTACTTCGGGGGCACTTTCGTGCCGTGGGGTCATGACCCCGGCGTTGATCCCTTCTGCCTTGACAACGTCTACTGCGATGGCTCAGAGGACAGTCTGGCTGACTGTGACAACCAGGGTGTGAGCCAGACCCGTTGTCTGCCCGAGGACACCGTCGGCGTGCAGTGCGACATCACGCCTCCCGTGGAAAGTAAGCGGAAGTGGACACGTGGCTAGGGGTCACTACTAAAGAGCTTTTTCTGTACATTCTTTGTCACTATGTAACGGTGCGTCGGTAAACCCGACCTCAGGAAAGGCAAAAGCGTATCCAAGGGTGGTGGGCGAGGGATCGGGGTTCAAATTGCCCCTATATTAATATATAAGATGCGCTGTGAAAATCGCTCTAGCAAGCACTTGGGTAGAACAATTACAGTTGGCATCCGACCGTCTGCGAAAGACGATGGATTTACAGCTTTGTTTGGGTTTAAGTAATATTTATAGCGGCATTTGCGCTTATGACTGCATAAGTCATCGATGACCTGTCGCTAGGGCTTGGTTATTACTCACTGGAGGCCTAAACTGGCGTTTCAAATCCAGCTTCTCAAACCAGAGCCCGTCGTGGTGGGCCATTCCCTCACGCACGAGACGTGCCCATTACCCTCTGTTGGTATGCTAGATCCTCCCAAGAATTCGAATCGATGCCAAAAACCTTCATGTCACGTTTGCAAGCATTCCTAAACCTGGGCTTTGGCCGTCCAGTTGGCCTGTCGCCGAGGGCAAGCTCGTCGTAGAGCACATCCTTTGGAATGCGTTCATCGTGCATACTACGATGAACCTTCCCAAGCCAACGAAGACGTTTTTGTCTTTCACAAGAGCAAGAATGCAAGATATGCCTAAAATATTTCGCAGGCAGCGAAATTCTAAATTGTTCAATTTTCTTTTCTGGCCACAATATAGTTTTTGTATTATGTATTTTTGATGTTAGACAAATTACAGTAGTCAATACCGTGCAGAGGCCTAATCTGCTACAACCAAATCTGAAGGCTAACCCAGCCAAAGACTTTGTTTGGATACTTTCTGGCAACGCCAATGTAATGATAGAATGATATAACGTATTCTCCGCATGTTTGACATGTATTTGTCCCCCTAACAGACCCGCCAATATGATCGATATGTATAGCGTTGTACACCCGTCCGTATTCGCGATATGCACTCGTCAATATGATCGATATGTATAGCGTTATACACCGATCGATATGTATAGCGTTATACACTCGTCAATATGATCGATATGTATAGCGTTATACACTCCTCAATATGATCGATATGTATAGCGTTATACACTCGTCAATATGATCGATATGTATAGCGTTATACACCGATCGATATGTATAGCGTTATACACCCGTCCGTATTCGCGATGTATTTCTATGGCTTTACAGACCCATCCCATATTATCGATATGTATATTATATCGCTTTATAGATACACTTGTCCGTATTAGTGGTATGTATTGCCCGCTATTCTCCATGTAATCCACCATTCACGTGGCCCCTCCTCCCTCAGATCAGGTGCGCCTGGTGGGGGTTCTGCGTCAGGGCAGCGGCCGTGTGGAGGTTTACCACGACAACATGTGGGGCACAGTCTGTGACAACGGGTGGGGTACAAGGGACGCCAGGTGAGTATCACCCGCTATAACATAAGATCAAATAAGGCTTCTCTTTTTTTGACATTTGTATTTAACATTAGCGATAAACATTAACATGTGCTATTGGTTGTTGGCTGGAATTCCTTGAAGTCAACGGCAAGGTGTTATGTATAATTTAACGAATATGAAAGTTCAATCACAGCGTCTCCACTTCATATTTTATCAGTGTTCAATTGACGTCATCATATATCTGTTGACGTCACTTGGCAGCATTACGTCATCTTATATCCTTAGTCAATCCGCGTCAGCATAAACGACGCTTCGATTTTGCATTGTGAGAGCCGCTAATACACAAGCCACGTCATATTTACGTTATCTAAGGAAAGTAGACCAGGGATTGTGTTGGTACCAGTAATCCCGGGCCAGTAATTGTGCTCTTGATTAAATCTTTTTATGACTTTATTCATATACACTAATATTCCAGAAATTAATTACCAAATAACTAAATTGGCGAATGACGGATATTCTGATTCTTTTTTCCTTCCAATATTCGCAGCGATCGGAATGCTATTCAGTGGTGGATCCAGGAATTTGTGAAAGGCGGGCGCCAGACCCCGTGTGAGAATATCTTACAAACAAAACTCAATTTTTCCTCAAAAAATCCGGCTTTATCAGTGCTTAGTTTGTTTCTGAAAGGGAGGGCGCCCGCCCGCGGAGCCCCTCCCCTCCCCCCCCCCCCCCCCCCGGATCCGCCACTGCTATTAGAGGGACCAATTTTCTCTCGGTACGCGCAATCACTGGTACCTGCGGAATCACTTGTATGAGGGATATACCCTTACAATACCTGTCTACAGTGTATATACCACATGCCTCCCTTTCTCACTGTATTCAGGGTGGTTTGCCGCCAGCTGGGCTGGGAACACGGGTTCGCGGTGAAGGGTGGGGGGTATGGGCACGGGTCAGGCCCCTCCTGGCTGTCGGACATCGGTTGTGATGGTAACGAGGAGAGGCTGACGGATTGCCAGAGACGGGCTTGGCATCCCCAGACCTGTGACCACTCCAGGGACGCTGGGGTCGACTGCTTCAATGAAAGTAAGAACATTAAACCCACAAAATGGAAATTGGATATTTCTGAAAGATGGCCGACCTAACGTCTTTGAAACAATATTTTTTAAGATACTGTTTCTATCACAGGTAAACCTGTGATAGTATTATGTGATTACTTGGGGTTTGAATGAGAACATCTAATACTGTGTATAACACAGTTTATACTGCTCTTGGTGATCAGGTATGTATAACTCCATTTAATTAAAAGCCGACCAGTCATTAGGGCTATGCGACTTCTGTCGTAGCTTGTCTGGCTTAGCCAATTCATATACATGTGTATAAACTGGAGTACTTATTTAACTGTGTGTATTTTAGATAAATAGACTCCATTTATCCGTTTTTGATAGATGTTGAGTGAAGACGAGGCCCACCGTCGAAACATGATATGTCTAGTGCTCTGTAAATACTAAGACTATGTAACTCGAATTAAAAAAATACCATGAAAATAGTTTCAAAGGTCGCTGCATAGTCAAAAACCGTTTAAAATATTTTACTTCCCGCCAAAAGTATCGTGCGATCCATCCAATATGACGGCTGCGATTTCAGTGCCGATCCGCTTGCAAGGGTCAAGTGACAACCTGTCGGGTCGCCTGGAGCTGTTCTATGACGATGCTTGGGGTTCAGTGTGCCAGGAGGACTTCGGAATCGAGGAAGCCAGGTAGGGCGGCTTATCAGCACTTCGGGTGCGCGTCCAGATTTCAGTTATGAAGCGATATATGCCATAGGTACGTTGGCTATGTTAGATACTGTTTATTGCATTTGATAATTTCGATAAGCACATACGGTTGAAACCATTTATTTTCACAACTTACTTAATTACAACATATTACTTCCATAAAATATCGGCTAAAAATTATAATGTCTATAGTATCAATTAAGATATATGTTGTTTAATATTGCTTAGTAAAGTGATCAGTTGACATCAATAATTAAAGCTGCGTAAACTGCTTGAACTGAATTTTTATTGAAAATTACTAATACAAAAATTACTAATACAGTACAATTATAGTCTTAAAATATTAATTTAAGACATTTGAAAATAAGTTATTCGATGCTTTTATGGAAATAATATTCCTTGCCTCTTCAGGGTGGTGTGCCGACAGCTGGGTCTGTCGGGGGGTTCCGTACAGCCGTGCTGTGAGTCCCACCCCGAGGGCGGGGGCTCTGTCTGGCTGGGCGGCGTATCCTGTGTGGGGGACGAGGAGTCACTGCTATTCTGTGACAATGGGGGGCTGGCCCGCACCCTCTGCACCCACGAGGAAGACGTGGGGGTGGTCTGTCAGGGGGCAGGGCCGCCTTCGCCCCGCTCTCCACAGGACTTTGGTGAGTAATGCATGCGAAGTCGAAATATATCGGCCCAGAGTCAACTACCGTAAATTCACTAACATAAGTTGTGACCCCAACTATCAGAAAGTCCCTAATATAAGTTGTGAACTAAACTACCGGGAATTCCCTAATATAAGTTGTGAACTCAACTACCGGGAACCCAGCAAACACCTAACGTTATGCTAACGTTACCGGAAGGGTATTGTTTCGTTATCGTTATAACGTAACCTTCCAAAAACGTTATGGGAACGTTGAATAATGTTAGGGTTATGATGTAACCTTCCATAAACGTTCTGGGAACGTTGAATAGTGTCAGGTTATAATGTAGCCTTCCAAAAACGTTCTGCGAACGATGAATAAAGTTCGTGTTGTAATGCATCCTTCGAAAAACGTTCTGGGAACGGTGAATTATTTTAGTGTTATAACGGATCCTTCTAGAAACGTTTTTAGGATGTTGAATAATTTTAGGTTATAATGTAACCTTCGAAAAACGTTCTCGGAACGGTGAATTATTTTAGGGCTGTAATGGATCCTTCTAGAAACGTTTTTAGACCGTTGAATCATTTTAGGTTATCATGTAACCTTCCAAAAACGTCATGGGAACGTTGAATAATGTTAGGCTATAATGCAACTTTCCAAAAACGTTCTGGGAGCGTTGAATAATTGAAGGTTATGTTGTAACCTTCTAAAAACGTTTTGGGAACGGCGAATTATGTTAGGCTTATAATGGATCCGTCCAAAAACGTTCTGGGAACGTTGAATAATTGTAGGTTATGATGTAACCTTCTAAAAACGCTATGGGAGCGTTGAGTAATTTTAGGGTATATAATAGAAATTGGTGGATACCCTCGGTCATGTTCCTCCCACTCCAACCGTTCCCCCCTCTCCGCCCCTTTCCAAATTCAAAGCCCACCCCCCCCCTGAGTAACGTTATAATAGCGACCGGACAACTTTGCAATTTGTCTCGAGTGCGAAGAAGTCTCCAAGAAGGAGGCGTTAGGGGGACGGCAGCGTAGCGCCCTCTAGCGAACGGCTGTGGTTCTCGCCGGAAACTGGATTGTTTGGGTGATGGTTTGAAAATGGGATGGCGTCCGGATCAGGCTAGCCATTAGATATCTGCGAATTTCCGGAACATCCGCGACCGACAGGCCTGAACACCAATTCCAACACAGAGAAGGGACAGCCGACGTTACGTAGAGGTATGTATTTTGTGTACAAGATCCCGATTATGTTATAATTTCAAGTGTGTACGTCGGTCTAATCCAACAAGCTTTGTCACATGTGTTTAACGTGTAAAACCGAATTTAATGTCTGCCTATATCGTGTGCTGGCATTTAGTCCACTGTGGTGTTTTTTACGGGTTTAAATGTACCCTAGCTATGATCATGATATTGTATGTGAAGTCTGACGGTATCAACAGATTTTAGACCGATTATTTACGTGGTTAACGCGGATGGAGATCGGGCAGTCCTAATACTCTTATCGTTGTGATTTATCACTGGTTCTGGGCGGGCGGTCCCTGTGTGTACAGCGGGCTGGACCGGCCTGGCGAACGGGGTCACCAACGGGTGAAATAACCTTAATGTTGTGGTGTTTTACTGTGCGCGGTGTTTGAAAGTTTATAGGCTTACCTATACAGAATTTGCATGTTGCATCGTGTTACTAGTTGAGAACGTAAAGCCAGCTGTGGCTAAGTACGGGGGGGGGGTGTTTAACGCCAGGCCCCAGAGTATAAATATATTTAAATCATTTGTGTTGATGTTGTGACGCGCAGACGCTGCCTTAGTTCAATAATATAATGTACGCTTAAACGTGGGGTAACATATTTTGCAGAAAGCAGTTACGCACACCAGCTTGACTGTCCTCGACTGAGCAGCAGCGATGACGGAAGCGACCTCCCACCAACTGTGCAGACCGGAGCCGCGGACCCCAACTTGGCAGATGCATTGCTAGTATTGCCAGGTCTAGGTCTAATAAAGCATCGAAAACGAAATGATGTGTTTTTGTCTTTTATACGAACGTTAACAAATCGTCCCGGGAACGTTATCATTCGGGAAACGATAGCAGAACGTTCGGGGAACGTTGTGAGACCGTTCGAGAAACATTAGCAGTCCATTCGGGGAACGTTAGCAGACCGTTTGGGGAACGTTAGCAGGCCGTTCGGGGAACGTTAGCAGATCGCCCGGGGAACGTTAGTAGACCGTTCGGGGAACGTTTGCAGACCGTTCGGGGAACGTTAGCAGACCGTTCGGAGAACGTTACCCATAACGTTATCTGCTAACCTTCGCAGAACGTCAGGAAAACTTTCCCAGATAACGTTCTTGGACCGTTATTTAATAACGTTTTCCTAACTCTCGGCTAACGTTCGCCTAACGTTGCGCGAACGTTTTATTGTTAGCTGGGAATTCCCTAATGTAAGTGGTGAACTCAACTACCGTGAATTCCCTAACAGAAATTGTGAACTCAACTACTGTGAATTCACTAATGTAAGTTGTGGCTCCAACTATCGGGAATTCCATAATATGAGTTGTGAACACAACTACCGCATTTAAGGTGTTTGAACCGAACTACTATTATTTTCCTTATATAAGTTGCGCTGACGCCAGGTAGGCTGGGGTGGTATGATTGACGACGATGGGAAGTGTTCTCAGGAGTGTAGAGAAGCGCGTTATGTTGGACCGATGGCTTATCTCTGAACAACAATGGTTCCCCAGCCCTCACACACCCAAGCCTGTGGTCGCACATGGGACCATCCCCAGCTCGTGTGCAAGAGGACGGAGCTGCAGGCCTTCGATTCCACGAACTTGCATCCGGAGGATGTTTTGTCCAACCCTTTGCGAGGTTTCTTAGCTCAGCTTAGCCTTTATATACGTTCTATATGGCATTAAACACCAATATTTCCAAACATTTTTTTTCTGACCCTCCAGTGCCAATCACGTCCCCGTGCCCAGCCGGGTTCGTGCAGAGTGACGTCACACGCTCCTGCTACAAGCTGGTGTCCAACTCGCTGACGTGGTCCGTGGCTAACAGCGAGTGCATCGATCTCGGAGGCTTCCTTCTGGAGATCGGCAGCCAGGAGGAACAGGATGTCCTCGTCGGCATCCTAAATAGGCCAGGTCAGGTCAAAGGCAGCCATGCCGTAATATTACAATATAGGCGTTAGAAAAATATATTTTATTATTATTATTATTATTATTTTTAGGTAGGTTTTTTTTTTATTATTTATTTGTTTATTGTGACAAAATGGCTTGGCATGCGGCACAAAGTTGAATAATGTACAAACAATATGTATATACGAAGATGTATATACGAAGCGCTGCAGAATAATTGGAAGAGACATTTTAAATTTATTATATATATATATATCCATATATCCATTGTTGCATTATCCGACCAATAGGCTGTGATCCGGATGTTAAGCACTTTTTAAACTGTCCGGGTGCTGAAGAGCCAGTGCTGGTCATTTGATATTTTCCGTTTCTCCTTTTTGTATTTCATTACTTTTCATCGCGGCATACGAGTACATAATTAAACCAAGGGGTGCATTTAACCAACACGTCAAGAGTGGCCTGAATGTACTACACACAGAATCGACCAAAAGCGACACGCTTTTCAACGACTAAATGGACACATGTCTTATGGCCTGGACTTTATATGACGCCCTATTTATATTTACTCCGTTTATATTGATTTACATATCGCTGTAGTAACAATGTTAATTTCAGCAATATTCACGTATCAAGGCTATTTTACTATTTACTGCAGAATACCGCGGGGTGCTGACTGTGTGGATCGGGGGCCGCGAGGTCAGCGACATGGACTTCAGCGGCTTCCGCTGGCAGAATTCCTACTATCCGATAGGTGGCGACACCTACTCCAACTGGGCCCCGGGTCAGCCGAGGCGCCGCCGGACGGCGGGAGATTGCATCCAGATGTCACGCTACCTCGGCTGGCAGTGGAGCGATGAGAACCAATACAGCAGACGCTCATTCATCTGCGAGAGAGGGTTCTAAAGCCTAGGAGTTAACATACCATGGGCATCTGGCCTCTGCGCCTAGCGAAGTTGGGCGGAATGGTTTAGTTTCCTACGAAATGGTCACTCGAGATGTTTACTCTGTGTTTACCATTGTTCGACGATTGGAGTGCAAGGTGTTACTGGACCAACAGGTGTTACAATATAAGGAAGCCCGTTACTTTGTCAAGCTCCATTTTACCTTGCCGTAATAGATTTGTTCGAATTTGACTTTGGGAAATATGCGAGACGAGCCCAATACAACAGGAACACTAACAATTGTGGCTAGAGATTGAATAACGAGCGCTCTCTCCAGATACGAAATGATCCAGTAGCCAGTACGCATGTAGCATTCTCTTTCCAAATGAAACTGGAGTTGCTAACTCAAGTCATTTGTGTGTATATGTAAGATAAAAGCCATCTTAAAAAGATTTGTTGATCATCAGGTCATTAGCGCAATTCTATTTCTGGGATATCTAGGGGAAAATTACTTGGTTGAGTGGGGCCTTTTGTTAACATTTGCTTTGTCGTCAAGATTTCATTATTGGATATGTGATTACCAAACGCTGCCTTTCTGGAACTCTCCATAGCTTCAATAGTGTTAAGTGGGGTAGCACAGGTTAATACGTCTTGTCCATTAGATTATGTAATAATGTTAACACTGATGAGTATGTCAGTACCGAAGTACTTAGATTAGACATTAACACTTACATGTAAATCGGCTGACATGCGTGCATGTACTTCACCTTCGTGAGAATGGCAAGTTGCACCGCCATTTGAGGCTCAAATGGAAGAAAATCTTTAGTCAATAAGCGGAGTTTGTACTTTCGCCAGATAGGTTCATGTATTGAAACTCGTCTTATTGTCACTGCCCAATCGGAAATACTTGCCATCGCTCACGCCACTCAGCTCGTTAATTCACAGTGAATTTGCACCGTGCTTATTTCAATATACAGTGAAACCCCCATTGTGTATGTTAACCTCTCTAATCCGACCACCGCGCCATTGCGACTACACAGGCTAAACACGGTCGGAGGGGATAATAAGGGGAGTGCTCTGCAGATCTATTCGCCCGATGTCTTTCAATACTACATCACCGAGTGTGCACGTCATATTAATGTTTATTGTGTGTCTGTGATGAGGCGTCAATGATATGCTATTCTGAGGCGTCAATGATGTGCTATTCTGAGGCTTAAATGATATGCAATTCTGAGGCGTCAAGGATAAGCTATTCTGAGGCATCAATACTACAATGGCCTTCAATGATTTGCTATTCGTTTACCGAAATTTGGTCTATGTATAGACGTCGAACAACTGATGTTAACGCGTATATATATATATTTACATGTATATATATGCAACCGAAATTTTGAGTTGAGTTTCTGCTTTATTTGTTGGCTTCAAGCCTTCTAGATAAAGACGTGGACACCTACTTTCGTCCGATTAACATCACACAACATAAACGTGCCTTTGTGTTTGCAGTAACCACCTGATTATCAATTATGTCGACCAATAATGACTAATACTTGATGACGCTCATAGTTAAAACAGTGCTGAAAGGCGCATTTGGTTGTATGGGTTGGTTTTTCTCATTTGCCCGCTATGCAACATGATAATATATCTCAGATAAACTTGTAGATTCATTGGCATGGGATATTAAGAATGGGTCGTTGCCGAATGACACAGTGCGGGTAGAGAAGGGCATGTTCTCAGGTGTGGGGTGGGCCTCAGTGGAAGCGGTAGGACGGTCTGTGACGACACGAAAAAATGCATAATCATTAACCCATTAATATCGATATTTTATAATCATTAATCCATTAATATCGATATTTTGTTGTGATATGAGGTTATTATGATGATATATTTGATAAATAAATCAGCCATATTTAAAGTTTACTTTCGTTGCCGTCTTTTTGCTTTGTTATCAGATGCATGTAAGTAACGTTATGGTAAGTTAAGAAATGAACGTACTTAGTTATTATATCCAGAGAAGAAAATAACATTTATCATTCACGAATAAAGAACCAGCATAACAACATAAGAACACAACGCCAAATTTGCATATTTCCGTACTATATTAGTCCATCTCAAAACATTAAAAAAAACAGCCAGATTGAGACATAAAATGAGGCGATCCTCATATATTCCGTGACGATATTAATTGCTAAGGTTGTATATATTAGATATATATACATACTAATGTTACCTTACACGAACAAACACGGAATATATGTGGCACTTTTATCCTATACCCTTGTTAAAATGACTCCCGGTGTAGCTCAGTAGGTATAACCTACATATGCAGCATACTGAGCCAGGACTAGGTTGGGTCAGGACTTGGTCCATACGCAATATCAACCCAATCGTGAAGCGAAAGGTTTCTTGGTCTATAATTGCAGATTACAAATCCATCGTTTCCCTCCATCCATTTTCCACTTCCGGACTAATCACTAACGTCATTACCCCGACGTCCGATTGAGTCTTTGTAACAACAGCAAGAACGCATGACATTATGTTTTCACTTTATGTTAGAGCTAGACATTGCTATAGCATAGCTCACGCATTACTCAAGCAGAATAAATATTGCTCATGCACACCAATAACTACGATAATCGATTTTGTTATTTTCTAGGTATTGAGTATGAACCGTTATTAACAGATCGTATCTGATGTCATCTTTCACTTAAGTTTTAACTACGCAAAATAACGGTGTCAGAAACATATATTGACACTTAAAACAATTATTTGCGTTATACTTGTCGTAATTGTCTAGTATATTCCATAAGATATGAATATATGTTCATCGATCAAAGCGATTTATTCATTAAGGACAACGACATGTTTATCAAACATAATGGCAAGTTCATCGCAAAATGATGACAAGCTCGTCAAACATAATGAAAAGTTTATCCAACATAGTGACAAGTGTATCAAACTGAATGACAAGTTCATCACACATATATGACAAATTCATCAAACATAATGACAAGTTCTTCAAACATAATGACAAATCCATCAAACATAATGACAGGTTTATCAAAATTAATTACAAGTTCATCAATCATAATGACAAGTTGATCAAAATTAATGACAAGTTAATCAAACATCATGGTTCATTACATATAATGGAATATTATTCAGACATAATAACATGAAGAGCATGCTCACGTCACACGCATAGCATGAGATGTCTTGTGCAAAGCCGAACGCTAGTACTGCCTGGAATTTACTCTTGGAAATAGCAATGAAAACTGATAACTACTGCTACCGATCCACTGATGTGTCTTGGCTTCCTTTTAAAATATTGTAGTTTTGGAGTCACACAGTTATGCTTTGATACATTACATTTGATACTGTGATTATTGACCAATCATATTCACTCTCAGTCGTGACTCAAACTACGAAGCAGTTAAATAATGGTTGTTATCATCCCATAGACGCTACTTACATATTGTTAGTATTTAATATAATATGTAATTCATATATAGTTATGACGACATCCTGTCTCCTGCCTACTACACAGATGCGGATACGACAGCATAATCACGTTGACGTCATGTTCACACAAATACGGATGCGGTACATAGTTACAACGATATCTATTCACACAAAGACGTATATACGGCGGTACAAATACGAAAGCGAATACGGAACAATAACATACTGTTCCATCCACTTAACATAGTATGTTAAAACCGCTGCAGTTGGCCTAAATGGGGCAACCAGTGGGGTAATGGGCCAGTAACCATGGCACGGACATCATGTAGAATCAACATTGCCAGGGGTCACCTTCCCTCATCCCGCCCCCACCCAAGTCTTCATAGACGACAATGTCAACCCAAAATGGCGGACAAAGGGCGAGTGGTTTCCATGGTCACTACATGCGTGAGCCAATCACAAGAGCGTGCCCGCATTTCGCACGTGATCAGGATTCTGTTGAGAATGTCGCATGCCGTGTACTGAAGAGGAGACATAATCCGGAGAGCAAGACCAGAAGGAGTCCGGAGAGCGGCTGGCAGCATCCGGCCCCGTCCTCATCCGGATCGTAGTGTCCGTATGGGAGGTTCATGAGGGGCTCAGACATGTTGTGGTCTTGTCTGAGGTTGAAGTAGTTCTTCTGGTCATAAAACTCGATCTCTGCACGTTAAAACAAGCAGGTGGTGGTGTAATAACAATGGCTAGACACGTGGTGTAATAACACATGACAAACTGCGGTTTTATAACAAAGGACAAACACATGGTTTAGTAGCAAAGGATAAACACGGGGGTTATTAACCAAGGATAATGACGTGGTTTAGTAACAACGGATAGATACGTGGCTTAGTAATAACGGACAAACACATGGTTTAGTAACAAAGGATAGACACGGGGGTTATTAACCAAGGATAATGACGTGGTTTAGTAACAACGGATAGATACGTGGCTTACTAATAACGGACAAACACATGGTTTAGTAGCAAAGGATAGACACGGGGGTTATTAACCAAGGATAATGACGTGGTTTAGTAACAACGGATAGATACGTGGCTTAGTAATAAAGGACAAACACATGATTTAGTAACAAAGGATAGACACGGGGGTTATTAACCAAGGATAATGACGTGGTTTAGTAACAGCGGATAGATACGTGGCTTAGTAATAACGGACAAACACATGGTTTAGTAGCAAAGGATAGACACGGGGGTTATTAACCAAGGATAATGACGTGGTTTAGTAACAACGGATAGATACGTGGCTTAGTAATAAAGGACAAACACATGGTTTAGTAAAGAAGGATAGATATGTGGTTTATTAACCAAGGATAATCACGTGGTTAAGTAACAACGGATAATCACGTGGTTTAGTAAAAAAGGATAGATACGTGGTTTAGAAATACAGGATAATCACATTGGCTTAATAACCAAGGGTAACCACGGTTTATAAACCACGGATTAGAACGTCGTGTAATAACTACGAATAAACACAGGGTGTATTATCCAGTGGCAAGCATAAAAGTTATAAGACATGGACAGGCGTCTAGTTCGATGATTAGGTAATTAGATTACTAATCACATGAGTCCAGTTCAAGGGTCACACAATTATTGGTTAATAAAGTGTATTCAATCAATAACAGTTATAGTTATGACAACAAAGCAAGCGAATAAACCCACTTACCGTCTGCGTTCATAATTGTGGCGTTGACGGAGTATTGTCTGCACGGTTTCCAGTCTGCTGGAGCTTTCTCAAAGTCCAATTGTGTATCCATTCTCACCCTTAATGGGTTGTACTTAAAGTACTGCACGTTGTTTCCATGGCAGGCCACCTCCGTCCAGGGGATCGAGTTATACTGCGGGAAGAATATCCCGAGAACGTCTCCTGTCTCCACAGGGATTCTGTCCTCTGGATACAGTGTGAAGTTGTGGTACCCCTGGCGGATGGCGTTGTAGGTGACCGCGCCGATCAGCTGGTACCGCCGCGTCTTCAAATCCACCGGCCGCCATATTTGGAGGTAGACCTCCTGCGAGCGCCGCGCACGCGCAATGTAGACGTGCCAGCCGACGACATATCCGGGTTCCTGCACCGACATGCTGGGGTCCATCAGCAGCACGGCCTTCTTCACCGAGTCCACGTGTGACCGGTAAATGGCGGACGATCCCAGGTGCCGAATGCAACCTGAAGTTCCAATAAAAACATGATTAATTGATTTAAATTTTAATCTGTGCAGGTCGCGACAATGAGAAGGATCAATGAAGATATGAACCACGTCGCCGGGAATAACCCCTTACTCTTTGCACAGGAGGGATTCGAACCATGCACTGGCAGCTTGGGATGACCTAGCATAGCTTATTCGACAATAGCCGAACGCGATACCTACTGAGCCACAGGGTGATCACCTACAAATGTGAAATATTACTAAGACAGATCATGGATGGAATTTTGAAGAAAAAAAAGGGGCGTGGGGCCAGGGGGTGAGCTCCCCGACAAACAGAACTCCGATAAACGGCGACCGAATCGGAGGTTCTCCACATAAAGGGTTGGCATACAGAATGGAGAGCACTCAAGTAAAAGGTGCAAAGTATTGACCCTCCAACCCTCATCCCCCCCCCCCAACGAACACACAATTATATTACAGATCACATCTATTTCTATGACAGGTACAAAGGGTTCTTGCTAACGAAAGAAATAATAATTATACAAAATGATTGTTATCATATAACAAAATATTTTGTATGGTTGAAATGCCAATAATACAAGAATGCTATAATCCATGCATTGCTGCAACAATTATTATAACAACATTCACGTAGTTAATATGAGAGATGATGTGGGGGCACTTTCGTTCGCCAGTTTCTGAAACCATCCATTGAGGACGTATCAGAGACGTTTCTTAGAGAATACAGACGACACGGCGTTGCTACTTCCGGTCGCATTCCGGAAGCATCAACGCCGCTATCTGTCGAAATCCCTGGATCGGAAGAGTCGGTCTCCAGGGGGTGATTCCGGATGCGTACGCCACCGGCCCTGGCAGTCCCTGTGGTCTCATCGGAAAGGTGGCGTCCCGCGGGGCGGAGAGTGGTAGGAGGGGGGTCAGGGCAGCAGCAGTAGCAATCACTTCCTGGCTGTGCTTATCGAGTTCTTATCGGTGCCCTCGCGCCACAGTCTTTGCCCCACTGTCTCACTCTGTCCTATTCTCTGCCCCAATCTCTGTCCTACTGCTCCACTCCTTGTCTCTGTCCCACACAATCACCGAGTATGTCCTACTACATTCCTCCCCAGCAAACACATAACGTTTTTATAACGTTTTAAAATGGTTATAATAACATTAGAACCGTTTTAGAAATGTTTTTAAAACATTATGTGTTTGCTGGGTCACGCTCTCCCACTCTCTGTCCCATGCTTTGTCCCACTCTCGATGCAACCCTGCTTTTCCGTTATCTGTTCCATTCTCCAGACAGACAGTGTCTGTCACACTCTGTCTCGACAAAAGATGGCGTTCTGTGCAATCACAGAGAGCGATCTTCATCTCATAACGGGACGAGCACAGCTTCAAACCTGGTCCATCCCAGCCCACAGTTCTACCATCTGCTAACGTGACAAGCATCTTATGGTTGGAGCAACTAAGGACTTTATCCCGGGGATATCCGTGCCATCCAATCTCAGTAACCCCGAGGCCGTGAGCGGTTCACCTTCTGTTCCATCTCGTTCTGCCTGTCTCACCTCAACGGCACCGCTCCTATGGAATTTTTCGTAGCTTATAGGTGAAGGTCACTTGACATCCACGGATCTGGATGGCTGACAAGATCAATCCTGGATCACGAGGGGGCAAGGTGGGGGGGTGGGGGTGGCGGCTAGTGGCTCGAGGGGAGAGGGCGGAATGAGAAGAGGCGCACGGGAAGGCGAAGATGAAGTGGGGGGGAGAGTGGATGAATGGGCGAAGGGTGGGGGATGAGAGGACGAAGGGGTGGGGGATCAGAAGAAACACAAAGTGCAGGGTTGGTATGGGGGCTTGGATACAGACGCCAGAAGACCGGGGGAAGATGGGGTGAAGGAAAAGTGAGGGCCGGCATTGAGGAGAGTGGCAATAGATAGAGGGTGATGTGGGAACGAGAGATGGAGGTGTGAGACGCTCAAGGAGCGAGAAGCAATGGTAACAAAGAAGAAGTAACAGAGAAATTTGACGATGACTGTTGCCAATTGTATGGTCTAGTTTCCCGATCATGTTCATGTTATAAGTAACATTGTCATAACCAGTAGAAATTAAAATGCTATCGCTGCGGTGAGATTGGAGTTCTTCGCGACTGCGTGAAGAACAAAGACGGAATCGGCTTGATCTCGAGAGTTGATTGAAATAAATCCCATACCGAGCACTTAATTCTCACCTTATCAGGGTTCCCCATGGCCAAGACATTTTCAACAATTCCAATTGCGTCGCCATTCAGTTTGACCACCACCACCCCCTTGGCCCCACCCGCACCCACACCCTCTCCCCTCGCGCCCTGAACCTCGCCCTCCAGCTCAACAAACACATATACATCGGCGAGATACGACAAACAAATAGGTTGCGGCTCGGCAATGCATTATTCGGTACAGATAACTGGAATGAATGTGTTTGTGTACCGCACCGGACACTTTATTTACACAGTGATGGCTGTTTTCTTTTTTGTGTCCATTTTAGCGGAATCAGGTATTTGAAAGAATCACAAAGGGCCTCTAAAAATGCCTGCCGTAATGTTAATTATGTTGTTTTCTCTAATTGCAAACGACCTGTGATCGGTCGGCCGGTCGCGTCCACCCTGTATGCTTGGACATACCTGTGTGTTATATGGGATCACGGGTAAGGAACCGACCTGAATATTTGGGTACGTGCCTCTGAGTCGAACCACCGACCTCGCGCATCGACATGAGGAATGTGACTGGGGGGGCGGGGGCGGGGTTGAAAGGGAATTTGGAATGCCGTACGAATGGTGGGGAGAGGCGTGGGCCTATGTCAACTTCTGGGGTTGCATTCCATTGCAACGACATGTTTGGAGCGAAACCTTAAGCGGACTGCGCCAAAGGGATATTGCTATTGGCTCAGGCAGTTTGCGGTAAGATCGAACAGGTGCCGAAACCACATTTACTAAGCATGCTAAGCAATGCTGAGTAATATGTGAGCCATGCAAAGATAAATATATATGTATGTAACCATGAAGAATGAACGTCAGGCATTTCAAAATAGGTAGACGTTGCGGGTTTACTAATTGTATAAACAACAAAAACCGTCCAAGCCATTAAGAAGTCTTGCACATAAAAAATAGGCCTCGACATAAAATGGCTGGAAAACGAAAGACGCAGACGACATTTCCCACGCGGCTCACGTACCGAGCCTAATATGAAAACGTCGGATTGATGGGTGCCGTCAGAAGTCCATCGAGAAACTCAGCTAAAGGTCTCCTGAAACGACCTATTTGTCAACCCGTGCGGTGCTAGATTTCTCTGGAGATTTCCCTCCCATTTTCCCAGCGCTTATATATGTGGTCCGGCGGGACTCGCCCAGACATATTTCACACCGAGATTGCATCAGCGGCCTCGGGGCCAAGTTGGGGCGAAAAGCCAGAAAGGGTTGGGGAGGGAGATGGGGAGGCGAGACAGGAAGACGTAAAGTGCTAGCATGGGAGGGGGAGGGGGGAGAGGGGGAGGGGGGTGAGACATGAAGACGTAGAATGCTAGCATGGGAGGGGGAGGGGGGAGAGGGGGGGGGGTGAGACATGAAGACGTAGAATGCTAGCATGGGAGGGGGAGGGGGGAGAGGGGGAGGGGGGGGGTGAGAGGAAGACGTAGAATGCTAGCATGGGAGGGGGAGGGGGGAGAGGGGGAGGGGGGGTGAGACAGGAAGACGTAGAATGCTAGCATGGGAGGGGGAGAGGGGAGAGGGGAGGGGGGGTGAGACATGAAGACGTAGAATGCTAGCATGGGAGGGGGAGGGGGGAGAGGGGGAGGGGGGGTGAGACATGAAGACGTAGAATGCTAGCATGGGAGGGGGAGCGGGGAGAGGGGGAGGGGGGGGGTGAGGCATGAAGACGAAGAATGCTAGCATGGGAGGGGGAGGGGGGAGAGGGGGAGTGGGGGGGGGCGAGACATGAAGACGTAGAATGCTAGCATGGGAGGGGGAGGGGGGAGAGGGGGAGGGGGGTGAGACATGAAGACGTAGAATGCTAGCATGGGAGGGGGAGGGGGGAGAGGGGGAGGGGGGTGAGACATGAAGACGTAGAATGCTAGCATGGGAGGGGGAGGGGGGAGAGGGGGAGGGGGGGTGAGACAGGAAGACGTAGAATGCTAGCATGGGAGGGGGAGGGGGGAGAGGGGGAGGGGGGGTGAGGCATGAAGACGTAGAATGCTAGCATGGGAGGGGGAGGGGGGAGAGGGGGAGG